>VZTH01000561.1:397929-574501 GCA_013397815.1 Aleadryas rufinucha
CTAATACAGTTTGGGAAACCACAGATAGCAAAAGAAACCTCTTTCTCCTTAACTAGTGGAGAGATTCTTAAGAACTGTGAATACTGACCAAGAATTACGTGGTGTTATCCTTTGCGCTGGTTTGGGGAAGAGAAAAGGAGGAGGGGGGTGTGAGTAAAAAGAGGGATTTTGCTTTAATTTCTTATTATTTTCTTTTCTCTTTTAATTCTGTTAATAAACCTTTTCATATTCTTTAAGTTTTGATCCTGTTTTGCATTCCTCCAAATCTCCTATCTCACAAAGATAAAAAAAGTAAACTGAAACCACTACATCCTACCAGCTAGTCAATCAAAAAAAAATTCAAACAGAGGCGAGAGGCAGAAATCGGTCATCTACAGACTGAACAGTGCTTAGACAAGTCAGTGGGGTCTTAGTCCACCTGTCAGTGGCAGGGAACAGCCTGCCTCGGTCTAAACTCAGGGCAATCCTCAAGCATATGAAGGAACTTTAACACCTGCTTAGTCTCAAGGAAGCTGAAGGAACCATTTAGGAGCTTAAAGTACGTATGAAAGTCTGCCGTTAACCAGTTAGAGTGGAATTTCTAGGATAAAACCCTGTCACTGGACCTTTACACAGAATTGAATACTGGAGGTTCATATTCATATTGATTTTATATTATTTTATTTTTCAGTCACATACTGTTTCTGACTCTTCAGTTTTATGTTTTAAATCTACCTTACACTCATTTTCAGCCTTAAATGATACCATTTTTCAGTTGGAGATGTATTTTACATGCCTTTATTTTGTACTTAGTGTTTCAAGGCAAGTTAATACTAAATCCTTCAAATATTTACTCTCCCTCTGAATAAAACATGGTGAAAGTGCAAGTTCTAAATGGTCCCAGATTTGAAACAAGAGCTCACTTCTCTAGCTGAACACCACCTGTGAATCAGTTGCAGGATGAACAGGAATAGGAAAAACATACACAGAAATTACCCTAAGTGCCCTGTATTTCCTCATGTTCTGCAGCTTACTTGGCTGTGCTTTATCCTTCTCATCTTCTTTGTTGAAGACTTTAATGAAAGCAGTTCTGAGGTTGAGGGAAATCATTCTCCCATTGTTCCAATGATTCCAGCAGGTGCTGGAACACACATAAAGACTGGTAAGAATAGAAAATTTGTCCCTTTTTTAAAGATAATTATGCTAAGACTGCATAATTTTTATCAACTCAGTTTGATTACTGATATATTTTCAGGTATTTTAAAGTTTGGTTTTTTATCTTTTTAGAGTTGCTGATGTATTATTTTACCCAGCTCCTCAGGATATATGGAACCTCTTTCTTAAAGCCTTGAGAAACTAAATTGCTGAATCAAGTGATATGACTTGTGTCTGGACTACTTAAATAAGACTTTGAAAATCGAGGTGCAGCCATAAGCCTTAAAGAAAGAAAAAGAAAAAGAATGTGACTTTCATTATCATATACTTTCAAACTGTTTATTTATGGCAGTTTCACAAACTTTCAAGGCTTGATCCATTATCATTTGATTTATGGAACTGGCAAAACCCATAGTTTGTTCCCTACATTGCTGTCATCTAGTCCTCAGCAATACTAGTCTTATGTGCTCCCTAACTACTCAATCTAAACAACATCACTCAGAGTCTTTTTTTGCTGATATTAAGCATTTGTTTCTCTTCACATCTTCTCAAAGTGGCTTTCAAACTGGGTACTGAATGCCACCTCCTAGCTCTGTCATGAGAGCAGTAGAAGCTATAGGTGAAAAGGTGGTGTATTAATGCACATGCAATGCAGAATTAACCAGTGTTAACCAATGCAGTGAACACTTGCAAAAGTAGAAGGAAAAGGAAAACAAAAAAAAACAAAACAAAACTCCAGACAAAACCTGCCAGTAATTTGCATTAGCCAGCCATTTTATGCTGTAGTGCTGTAAAGGAGAAATGTTATGATGAGACTCCTAGTGCCACCATCTCTTAGGGTCATACATGGAATGCAAAGGTTAAGAGCAGTGTATGGTGACAGGTTACAGATGTACTCATTTGGGTTTATCAAACCACCGCACACAATCCATATGGGATGTTCAGGGGACAACAGAATCTAGTATCTTATTTCATCATGGATATACTGCTTGCACAGCAGAAATTGGCCAATTCAGAATAGATATTAATTTATCAGCCACGTACCATAGCCATTTAATATTCTCAGTAACATGAAATAGATTAATAGATTGTTATGTTCTCATCTCCCATATAAAAATTCACCAGAGAAGCAGATATAGAAAGAGCACGTGTCTTTATGGTTCATCCAGTAATAGGTTACATATGGAAAGACAAACTGCTTTTATTTTCATGACTTTCATTAAAATAATGTGATGCTCAAAAATGACATTTAATAAACAGACATTCTAGTCTATGGTTGTGACAATGAGGCTTTCTCAGAAGGCTCAGCACATTTTTGCCTCCATCTGCATGGCTGCTGGAAAGGGTGTTTGTTTACCCCGCCCTGCAGAACATCACCTCCAGAAGAAGATGACCTGCCTACACCTGTGCTTCCAGCACTGGTGCAGAAATGAGCCGAGCTCCCAGCATACAACCTCAGCTACCTCACCAGGTGGCCCAGAGTACCCCACATGAACATAATCTCATGTTTAAAGGGATCTTTCTTTTTCATAATGGTGTGATACGTGACCTCAGTGTCCATCCTCAGCCCAGGACTGAGCTTAGGACAGTCTCACAGAGGTAAATACAGCAGGAAACTCTGTCAGTGAGCACATTAACACAGAGAATGGGTTTGAGCCTGTACAAAGAGGCAGCACACTTGGTCTGTGAGACTCCACACACTGTCACAGCAGGTAACTTAAGATCCTCTGGAGTAAAAGCAAGGCAGTCTAACCTTTCCACACTCTCAAACCAGTTAGGAATATTTCAGAGCTGTGGGTATAAAATGCATATAGAACAGAGGAAGGGGGCAAGAGAACTGAGAACAAGAGATTAACTGATTAGAAAAATACCAGAAGCAGAGACTCACATGTGAATACTATTTTTTGAAAAAAGATTTTGTTAAGGAATTATTCTTTTTTTCTATAAATGGAAAATGCTTCAAGTTCAAACCATGCTGAAAAGCATAACCATATGGGACAGGAGAGCACCAGCTGCACTCAAATATTTTCTTAAGAAATGAACATTCATACTTGTTCTGTTCTATATCAAAGCAACATTTCTGTATATCAGCTTAATTCACAAGTGCTTTTGAAAGGAGGTCATTTGTAGCTGATAGGTAAAGCTTTGTAAAGGAAAGGCCTGGTAAAATCATGGCTCCGGCCTGTTACTTAGCCTAAGTAGAAAAGGACTGTGGGAGACTCAGCTGGAACAGAGGAAGTGAGGCAGGCTGCGTGAGTGCTTCGTGCCCGCACTGTGGTGTGTGGTGGTTGGTTGGAATGGGTTTGTTGTGCCTTAAAACTATGTAAACTGACAATCAACTAATGGCATAAAAAGGCCAGGTTTTTTGTCAATAAAGTTCCTCTTTTGCACCTGCCTGGGGTCCCCTCGTCGCTCCATACCGCCACAGTCATTGTCTAAAGCCATTTTTAGCTGGAGCCATCATTGCTCACTCTTCCTGGTGACACACAGTACACTGGATCCTCAAAAGCAGAGTATAATATCCCTTTTCTGGCAATGAAGGGGGCATTGGCCCCTCAATATTGCCTGAAGAAGGAGAAAGTGAGGACTATGTTCTGGCCACATAACTTCAGTATTTATCCATCCTTGAATTAAACATTAAAGTATAACGTGTTAAAAATAAAATGTTCAAGATCTTGCTCATAAATACTTTATTTATGGCTTTGAAAATATAAGTTGGAATGTCAAACTGAAATATGTCCTGCACTTACAATCATAAATTATACAGCACCATAAATTTACTGGACATTTTACAAATACAAATATTTTCCCTGTCCCAAAGAATGTGGTCTAAATCAGGCATGACAAACAGAAGGCATGGCAGAGGACAACAGTTCAAGACAGAAGTGGGGAGAAAAGAGTAAACATTGTCTGAAGTGATGGGTATAAAGGAACTAGAGGGAGAACGTGAAGTAAAGGTCTCCTTTCATGTGCAGAGTTTTAATTCCCAAAGAAGGGGAAAATACATCCCTGGAGGTCTTAATTTACATGCTTACTGATAAGTTCACTTGCTGAGTTTTGCAGGTTTGATTGATACTTGTTTATGTTTTGATTGTTAATAGATCATTACTCTAAGCAGACTTACAGAAGGACATTGAATTTACAAGTGACAGTTTTTGGCATAGTAACAAAGTTAAAAACCTCAGCCGGGGGGGCAGCAGGCTTTGTTTTGCTTTGTGTTCTCAGCTGGGAGAGCCTGTGCCAAGCACAGAGAGAGTCATGACCATGGTGCAGAGCTGATTTCATGGAAGTATGGAGAGAGTCAGCAGCATGTGCACAAATCTGGCTACACAGGTACCTGGCTGGTGGCAGCCTCCCAGATCTGATTCATTGCCATTTCTGGCTAGCAGAAGATCGGGGTTGATTGCACTGGGCAGTGTGGGTGTGCTGTAGGCTGGGACCTAGCCCTGTAGACCCCAATGGATCTGCAGAGGGCTGCCACTTCCATGGGCCCCTTTTCTACCAAGGAGTAGAGTGGGCTTTCAGTGAGGCAGCAGATGACATTTGCAGTGGGATTAAGCATTCTGGGCTCCAGAAAGGTGAACAATAAATACTTGCAGCTCAAGGCTGAACACTCCATGTGAAGTGCTTTGAAGTAATTTTTTCCTGAAATATCAGCTAAAAGCACATGGAAATATACAACTTTTCTTTGTTGGTCTTTTCATCCTGTGCAATAACACATCAATTTTCTCTTCTTAATAAATGCTTGGGACTGCTGAAAAGTCAGAGCTATTACTCCATAACACAAGCAGCAGTGTTATAACTAAGGTACCTCAAGGGAGACATCGACCAACTGCAGCACCAACTGCAGTTGCACCAAGGCAGGAGGCTACTGTGGACACCTGAAACCCTCATAAAGTGCTTGTGGGAGCTCTGTAACCATCCAAGACCACAGCTGATGGAAAGGCATGGCTCACCATAGCACCTGAAGTTACTCTAGACGTCCACATTTGAGCAGCTGAATTTCTCATGTGGTGTCAAACAAAAGCAAAAGAGGGTTTAAACAAAACCCACTATAACATAAGGAACTGGAATGATACTTTACTTCAGCCAATGTTTTCTGACTACAATGAAGCGGTGACAAATCTAGATGAATTCTCCAGCTACAAAATGCCCTGTGTATCTTCTAGCAGCTAAAGTTGCTGAACCTTTTGAAAAGGTCTCTTGTGCCATTACACCTACCTCAGCGTTAGCCTCGTTTTGTTGGTCATTGTCAATAAGTAGTGTAGTTGAGTGATGAGAGAGATGTAAAGTTGCCAGAAGTGTACAGAGCAGTCTGAGCCTTTGATGTGTCTCAAGGGTGGTGGACAGACACGGAGCAGGACACATGATAATACATTGTGTAAAGAGCTCTGGCAACTGATATATTTTAATAGAGAAATTGTTCACCACTGCTGTTGGACTGCATTTCACAGGCTGTTAACTAGGTGTGCTGGTTTAGCAAAAACCTGGTGTGTGGAGGCAGAGAAAAAAAAAAGTGCTGTTTGAAACTTCTGTGTCCGGCATGGAGCCAATAGCTGGGGGCTCGGACGATGGGCAGGTTACTAGGCCAATTAAACAAGCTGGAAACGCCTCTCCGATGACATATTTAAGACAGGAGAAAGCGCGAAAAGTTCTTTTTTCTGCCTCCCACCGAGGGGGGGGGAGGGGGCCCCCAGGCCCCTTCCCGGAGAGGGCAGCCAGGCCCTTCCCAGTGCAGTGGCCGGAGCCATGCCACCGGGGGGGAAGGGACACCTTGGCACCGCAAGCAGCCGCGCGGCCGGAACCGTACTGAAGTCGTGGCCCATGCGGTGCCGGCGGGGCCCCCTGAGGCTGGCACCACTCTCATGGAGCCGAGCAAAACCACCGTGCAGCCAGCAACAAGAGATATGGGAAGTATTTGCCTGATTTGGAGCCCAGATGAGATCAACTGCAGCTTACAGACACCAACTTTCTTCCAAGTCAGGGAACAGGAAAAGTAAGGTCATGTGAGGAAGACCTTCATGGTGGCACCAGAGTCAGTGGGGGAAGGGAGAGGGCGGAGGCACTCCAAACACTGGAGCTGAGATTTCCTGCAAGCCGTGATGAGGACTATAATACAACAAGCTGTTTCCCTGTAATTCATAAGGTGCATGGGGGGTGCAGAAATCCACGCGCAGCCAGTGAAGAGGAGTGCTCACACTGGAGCGCATAGATGCTGAGAGGCTTTTAAAGATTGAAGAAGAGAGCCTTTGCTTCCAGGCTGGAACAGGTCATCCTTAAAGGACTAAACCCCATGAACTAAAATGACCCACGCTAGGCAGTTGTAGGAAGACTGCGAGACCTGTGGGAGGGATTTCCACATTGCAGCAGATTCGGGCAGGCTGTTGGTTGTGAAGGATGAAACCACACTAGAAAAGTTTGCAGAGAACTATCTCCTGTGGGAAGGATCCCATGGCACAGCAGAAGAAACTTTTTTCCTTAAACATAAAGAAAGACTCTTAAGAAGTGAAAGACTGACCAAAACCCCATGTTTGTTTTGTTGCGTGGCTGGTAAAAAGAGGGAGGGACTGGAAAAGAAAGGTGTTCTGAAAGTTTGCTTTAGTTCTTATTAACCTTTTTACTTTGAATTCTATCAATAATAAATCTTCTTTATACTGTTTAAGTTTTGAACCTGTTTTGCCTTAAAGTGTTTTTTCCACTGATCCTTATCTCACTCATGAAAATGAAGTTTTAGTTCCCCCTCCTCTGCTCAGCTATAGCAGAGGAAAGTAAGTGAATAGTTTTGTGGTGCCTGGAGCTTAATTAGTGTCAAACCTTGCAGGGTTTGCCAGGGGAGGCCTGGCAGATACTATTTGTCCTGGTTTGAGACAAAATGGAGGAAGATGTCAGAGATGAACATCCCCTGATAGAAGGCAGGTTTCAGCAGCCACTTCCCCACCAGGTTCAGAAAGAAATTTTCTCAGAGGAAAGTGGAAAAAAAAAATTTACTTAAAAAACAGGGTGCATGCAGGCCCCAAAAAAAAAAAAAAGAATAATGTTAGATAGTAAAACCTCTCGCTATGGAGAAAAATCTGGGTAGATTCAGAGTCCTTTGTAGGTGTGGCTCTGCCCTCTCTGAAGCTGGGGTGCAGTGTGGGCCCCTCCATGCTGGTGTAGGGCCTCCTGGTGATGTTCTGGTGTTGCTGAACAGTCCAGAAGAAAAGAAGAAGAAGCCAAAGTCCCAGGGAAAAAACTTCCTTGCCTCAGCTAGCAGGCTAGCTAAAAAGCAAAGAAGTTTAACTCTGTCTTCTCTCCTGAGAAAACAGAGCCGAGAGCTGGGGAAAAGCAGGAAGGTGCTTTCTTGGCTCCCCAGCAGTGAGAACGCAGGGCAGTGCGTGTGTCCTTGAACACAAAACTGCTCTAAAGAATTCGCTTGGCTTTTCGCCCCCCTCTTCTGGACCCAGAAAGGCACAGGATTTAATTTAAATTAATTAAATTTAATTTAAGTGCACAGAAAGGCACAGGATTCATGTCAGGCATAGAGCAGGCAGTAGGGATACAGCATTATAAAGTCACTCCAAGATGCTAGGTCAAAGCTCCCCAGCTTGTTGGGAAGAAGTTGTGCTTCTTCCCAGAAGGACAACTGCTCACTGCTGTCAGTGTGTACAGTGGGTCAGGTGTGCTGGTAGTATGGGGGACACTTACCCTTGTGATGGCAAGGCATAACCATTGCTCCTGCTGACCTGATTAAATGTCCAAGGCTGAAATATGCATGTAAAGGGTTCCATTCACATTCGTGGATATATACAAATGCAAACGGTTTCTTTCTGTGAAGAGAGACACATTGGACAATGTTTTGCTTTCCCTATGAATACCCACAAGCAAAACACATATCAAAACACTCCATTGCTAACTTAAAAAGTTGTGTTCCCAGCTGTGCCGTTTCAGAATCTCACCCCAGGGACTGAGGTCTCGTGGGTGGAACGTGTGGGCCTCCATCGACCAGAGCTGACCTGCAGCCTGACTCACCTGGGCAGGACTGTTTCCATCACAGGTACGCCGGACACAGGCGCCGATGTCACCATAATTTCTCATGTGTCTTGGGCAAGTGACTGGAATCTGGTGGCACCTATGGGTGCACTCACAGGGACTGGAGGTGCCACTGTGTGTTTGCAAAGTGAATCCATGATTACCATCACAGGTCCTGAAGGAAAGATAGCGACAGCACGTCCCTTCATCGTGCAGAAGCCCCTCACCGTATGGGGGAGAGACGTACTGTCTCCTTCCCACATACAATGTTACTCCCAATCACCCTGTCTATAAAAACTCAAGTTTTTGGTGTAATTGCTCAGGCAGTTGGGGTGGACGCTCCAGAGATGACCAATATCCATGACAACTACCAAAAGGATATTGGTGCATTTGCAGAGATAGGGCTTGGCAAGGCATTCCATCACACCTTGAAGGTGGCCATGCAGCATTGGACAACTTACTGTGCTAGCACCCAGTGCTAAAACAGACGTCAGGAAAAAACATAGAGGGAAAAGATCTGCTCATCTATACGCTGAGAATTGTAACAGTTCGTTACAATTCTTGTGTCTAAACAGTGAGTTTAGACCCTGGAAAACAGTGGTGAGAGTTTCAGCAAGTTTGTTGGTACCCCAATTTGCCTCAGCAATGGCATTGAAGCAATTAGATCAGGTAGGATGTTGACTGAGTAAACAAGCCAATGCCACATCCATTGCAATCAGTGACTGATGTCAACAGTGTTAGACATGCTACCCTTCAAAATAGAGCAGCAATTGATTTCCTTTTACTGGCACATGGACATGGTTGTGAGGAATTTGAAGGGTTGTGTTGTATGAACTTGTCTGACCATTCTGAATCCATCCACAAAAGTATACAAAAACGGAAAGATCTAACGTCTCAAATTCAAAGAGATGGTGGAACATGGTTAGATGGTTTGTTTGAGGGATAGAACTCTGCATCTTGGTTAAAGGAGCTTTGCAAAGCAGGTTTATACGTGTTGATTATTGTGGTAGTAATATTGATAATTGTGCCTTGTATACTCCAGTGTGTGTGACGAATGATAGACAAAACTGTTAAGGAAGTTTTTGTCATACAAAAAAATAATGTAGGAAAAGAGATCACAGAAAGCTCTCAAAATCTTACACAGGCAGTTGATGAGGGCTTTGAATTAAGGCCTTGGAACGGACAAGACTTGTTCGAACGATACAGAACAACTAATGCTGGATGTGACCTACGTTCTTAAAATAGACCCAATCTTTCACAGCATTAAAATTGCTGTTGTGTAAAATAGCACTGCTTAGAGCAAGCAGAAGAAGTGCCTTTACATAGAAGAGCTATGAAACACAAGGTAGTTAATAAAACAACAAAGTTAAGAGAGTTTCTTTATGGTTGAACTGAGAGGGGGAATTGTGGGAAACACTAAAAAGGATAGAAGGTCTTCTAAAAGCGTGAGAAATAAAAGCAAGTGTTAAGAATAAAGCAGAGGATTTTAGGGAAAAGCTTTGGCTGCGAAAATATTAAAGAGGAATTATACAACAGAGCAAGGACATTAAAACAATGGTTAGAGTCTCTAGGCCTAGCTGAGATGCTTTTGGAGTTGCAAAAAATATGCTTAGCAAGATAGATAAGGTTAAGCTAATAATGGGATACTGTGTATTGTTATAAGGTATAAAACAAGCAAGTATTGTGTATAACAGATATACGTGCAATATAGAAGATTGGTTAAAACAGCTGTCTGTAACTTTTAGAGTATTTGCTATTGGTGGAAAAACTTTTTAAGAATGCTCTGTAACCAGGAAGTCCTCGGTTGCCTGCGCAGCGCGAGCTTGTAACATCTCTAATGTCTCAACTCTGTATATGAGACTGATAAAATAATAAAAGCTCAAGGAGCGCCTGTCCTGGCTCCCCGTCCTGTTTGGATAAGGCAGCAATACCTTGTGACTGGGAGATCACAGCCACTTTTAGCATATACCCCTTAAAAAATGACATCAAGTTTGCAATTACCAGCACAAACATTAGTCCTGATTGCAGATCCAGGCTACCTTCCCTTTTCTTCATCAACACCTGGTTGATGAAATCACTGTTGTCCTGATTTACTATCTTAATTCAGTACAGAGACTATGCCAAAAGCTATTTCAATGGTTTATCCCCATCTCTGTCCCTTCTGTTTAGTTCTAACCAAAGGATAGGACAGATGCATTGATCTCTCACTCCTGCCTGATGGGAATGTGAAATAACCAATTTGCTAGAAGTCAGGAGGCCAAAGCATCAAGGCCCCTCAAATATGAGTTTGCACCGAACTCCGATTATCATTTTCTAATTGCTGGATCCAGGTGCTGGTTCCCAAAGAGATGCACCAAGGTGCCCCTGAGCAAATCAAGGAAGAACTATGCTTTACAGGAAATTCTCATCATGAATTGCACAACAAAATTTGAAAATCTGTCATGGACAACTAAATTGCTAGTCCAGAGATTTTTCAAAATTTAACAGTTAAAATAGCTTTGTTTTACCTGTGACAATGTTGGTGCTACCTACAACAAATCTAATACTGGTTGTACTGAGGGACATGCAGATTAGAAAAAGCCACTGCTCCCTGATGTGATGAAGTGCTGAAGCAGATGTCTGATCAGCCAGCAATGCCACAGAAACTGCCTAGAACTCATCACTTTGGTTTTGCAAACTGAAGTGAAGGAGGAAATTCACACAAAATCTGCTTATACGCTAAATCTTGATCTATATACTTCAATATCTGGACTTAGCACAACAGTGCTGGATGAGGCTATCAGAGCAGCTCTTGACCTCCTACAGGTGGTAGCAGAGGAACTGCTTCCATTAGGTCACAACTGTAACGTAAGTGTTGATGTCCCAACTTACACGAGTTAAAAATACCCAGTTTGTCAGGATGAGAAAGCTTTATGGGAATGGGTTGGCTTCCACAAATTCATCGGGAAGTGTTTGGAATACACAACTTTTATTTCTCCACTTCAGTTAACCTTTAGTTGCTCAGACTGTGACAAAGTTTATGTAACGCTGTAATCTATAAAGAGACAATGCTAAATAGTTACATGCTATGAACATTATGTACAATATAGGCTAATTTAATTTTCAAAGTTCCATAGAACAACAACACTAAAATTGAAACAATTTTTTTAATACTACCACAGTAATCAAACCCTGTCAGACTTTTGTTTAATGGGAACATGTTAGCATTTTATTCTGTTTTGGAATAAGCTTTGTCTGAAACCATTGGAATTTCCTTTAGAACAGAAATCCCAGTTACCAACCATTTTTGTTCCCATTGTTCCTGCATCCCAGATCCCAGCACCCAGAGGCTAAACTTCTTTTCCAGTGTATGTCCTTGTTCCACCTCCCTATGCTCACAAGTCCTGCTGTGTAGGATCTCACGGGCTCTCTTTTTGAGAAACAGCCTCTGCAGACAGCATCGGCCCACAGCCCACTCTTTGGAGAGTAATTGCATTGTGTTAGGTTCCCGTGCCTAGGGCTCTTTGTCAAACAATCTCTTGCAGCACAAACATTAACCATCTAGCACCATTTATCCCAAGGAGAGTCCCTGTGGACTACATTACCCAGAATCCTTGACAGGGGAGTGTGGCAGGATGTCTTCCCTCCCCACTACTGATAACAGGTGCATAAACAGATAGCCCAAGGGCTCAAAAGCCCAGCAGGAATCATCTCTGGCACCAGGGGGCTCAAACCTCAGCTAAGAATCCGTATCTTAGTCTGCAGAGCCAATGTGGGAAGAGATAAAAGAAAATTAGTGACTTAAGAGTCACAGTTTTTACACTGTAAAAGATACATGAATTACCACTGAGGCAGAAGCCTTTTACACCCTGAAAAGTGTTCGAAACTTCTCCCCAGAGTCTGGACGCAGGTTTCGTGGTCACTTCTCTAGAGACTGAGAGGAAGGATTTCCATGTGTGCCCCACCAGCAATTGGATGGTAAAATACATTGAATCTTAAGCTTATACTATTTCTTCGCTAGCTGTAAGTGAAAAAGGTACTTTATCGTGCACTATACATTAACCTACTAGTAGTTTTTCTTTTTGTTTTATTCCTGTGTAGTATTAGTTTACTTTAAGTCTTATGCCTGTTAGTTTTCTTGTCTATTAATACATGATTCATTCTATAATAGACAGAATCAGTCATTCTTAAAAGAACTGACGAACGAGAGTGGGTTTTGGGGTGCTGGCCGCCTCAATAAGGTTACTGCCTGTTGCCAGAGGCCTGGGCAGGAGGTAGGGTTAATCTAAACTCGTGGCCACATCCATTTCGTGACAGGGAGGTGATGAGTAGTTAATTAATGAAGAATAAATCATGCTCAGTCCCTGTGTTCATCAAAGTCAGGATCTTTTTCTTTCATAAAACCTACTGGCCAGGTGCACACAATGAGTGATAGTGACACTAGATTAAAATGTGAACCAGAAATAGTTGCACTTAAATTCATCTCCGTAACAAAAAATTCAGACCCAGTCTTTCTGTTCACATCCACGTCCCCAGCCACAATGTGAAAAAACTTACTTTAGCTCTGTTCTTTTACAAATTTAAAAAAAAAAAAATGCAATCATTGTAAAATTGAAGTAAAATTAAACCAAATTCTGTAAACAAAACACCCAAGGAGATTAATCAAAGTTAGCCCCACTAGGATAATGGGGGGCAGTGGTTAAAGACAGATGACTCGACAGATGCTGTAGCAAGACACCCATGTTGATTCCATTACTAGCACAGCTGGAGAGCACAGCTGGAGAGATGCCAGGTTCCTCACCACAGCTGGAGGTGATGGCAAATCTCTGGTTCTTCTCTAGGTAGCCACAGGACTGACCGGCAGCTTGGTATTTGCACCCTCTGCTACCAGTTCCTTCAGATCAGAGTGCTGCTGCTTTCACTGCTGACAGCAGGCATCCAGTTTCAGAGAGGGATCGCTATACTTTAAAAAAGCTTCCTTAAAGTTTACGATGATGGAGATATCACAAAACATTTGGCTTTTGATGTGAAGCAATGTAAATGCTGTAATCATATTTACAGGACATGATTGATAACATGCTGCACATGAACTCCTTCCTTTAAATTTTCCCATAAAATACATTCATCTGCCATTTCCCAATCTCAACTACCAAAGGACTGAAGAGAAAAAAGAAAAATGAAATAGGTTCAAGTAGGCCCTAAATGACTGTTTAGGAGCAGAAGAGGAAAGTTCAGCTCCAAATTTCAGTTTGCTTAATTATTATACTCTTACTTGAACAGTCTGTGTAAAATAGAGGTTTTGGAGGGGTTTTCTCTTTGTTTGTTTCACTGAACAAACTAGACTCACACTCCATATATGATTAACATGAGATCCCAGTGAATACAAAGTCCAAGAGCAAGTGTTCAGTTGATTACCAGTTCAATTAATATCTTTTTTTAGCAGTGTGATCTCACTGATACAGAAGGCTACTCCTGAGCTCCACTGCTGTACAGGGATCTATGGCAGATGCTGTGGAGAAGGCTATGGACTTCTTAAGCTGCTTTGCTTCCTGACTTTCCTATTAGCTACAAATCAGAGAAAATCACCCTAACTCACTGCTAGGTTATAGCCAGCTCTGCAGGCAGGGAATCAAGGAGCACTCTGTTACCATTCTGTCCCTGGAGCTGGGAGGTGATAATCACAGGCAAATCACAAATGGTGGCAGCGAGCAGCCCTGTTAGATACTAAACATTTCCACTGCAGCTGTAGGCACCGCAGTCCTGGTCTGGGGAGGGAACATTTTACAACTAAGTCAATCAGTTGTGCTCACTTATCTTGCTTGAAACTCCCCTTCAACACCATACAGACAAAGTCTGACTCTTGTAGAAGACATGAATTTGACCAGGTCACACAACAGGAAACGCATTAAATTCTTGTAACTGGAGTGTGATGGAACAATTAAACCCACAGTAAAAATGCAAATTTTTCATAGTGAATGAAGAACATGGTAAATAAACCCAGATGGAATGGAACATCTTAAAACACATTTGTGTTGCATTAGAATTTCACAGGATTCTGAGATTAAGGCAACCAAGTAGCATATATTAGAAAACTCCAGATGCAAAGGAAACAAATTCAATTTTTGTGTCATAGAGAAATGTATTATTTTGCTATAGCATGTTTGAGTCTACAGCCAAGAATGTCTAAAATATGCTGTAAACCTTTGGGCAAGTGGTAGACAAAGTTGAAGCAAAATCATCCTCCCAAAATCTGGCATGTGGTAAAGCTGTACTGCACTCATTTAAGATTATTTTGTGTAGCAGAAGGATCCCATCCTGCAGATGTTCAGATAACAAATGTTTTCAAAGCACTTTGAGGATGAGGCACATAAATACAAGGTTTCATTATTAGATATTAGGAAGAGTAATAAAAATAAATACAGTTCATACTAAAGAACATCTGAAGGTTCTTTTATGAGACACAACATAGGGGTCTTTTCAAAGCAGTGATTTATCTTTTCACGTTACTTCTTTTCATTAGCAGAGTTCACGAATTAATTTGAAAATTTCTCTTTCATTCAAACTAGCAGTGTCAAACATTTTTGCCAAAGAAAGACACAACTACTCAGACAGTGTAAAGAAGCTTATAAAAAACTAGTAGACGGAGAAGTTCATTCACTGACTAGCAGCATTGATTGGATCCAGAGCCCCAATAAAAATGGATAGCCAATATACACTCTTACCTTAAACCATCTCAAATACCACACAAAGGAAGGGGGACAAAGGAGCAAAAGAGCATAATGTAGAAAAACAAAATGAAAGCCATACACTCAACAGCTCAGTTTCGACCATTTGTGTAAAAACATCTGGAAGCTGCAAATCCTGAAGAACCCAGCAGTTTCCTGGTCTAATGTTTCACCCAAGGACACCATATTTGGTTTCTATGAACTAGATAAAGAACAGGTACAAAATGAAGCCTAGAATGTCAAATAGAGCACATACATGAGCTAGAGATTTGTTGGCTTCATTACCAATTAATCTATTTTCTATGTAATCAATGAGAAATGTCCTACTGACTTGGGCTGTGAGAGCAGTGTACTGCAAAATTCCTTTGTTTTATGGATAGACATTTGGAAGAGGATTTTACACCCTGAGGCTTACATCCATAAGAGTGATCTTTCAGCCACGTCTCTACAGTTGTGTAAATCTAAGTGTAAGACAGCCTCTTATTTTTTGTAGTGACTATTGCACGTAATGACAATTTTGATAGATATATCTTCAAGAAGGGAAATTCCAGTAAGGTCATAGTGGTGCCTTTGAAGTAAGAATATACTGAAAGATAGCCATTAAAAATTTATGAGGCGTCCTTTACTGTTAGAAGACAAAGCCCTGTAGTATTTGATAGACCTGAAGTGAGGCACAAAGCAAATTTAAGTACCACCTACACAGAAAGATGAGAATGAAACTCATACTGTGTTGGGAAAAGGATGTACTGTCCTGTGCTTTGTACGAGGCAATTTTTCTGAATACTAATATTATCAGAGAAATCCTTTCACGGAGACACCAGATGGGACATCCTCAGAAAGAAGAATAGCATAGGGGGTAAGGAGGTGGAAACAAAGCAGATGCCAAATAATTGTCAGCTGGATCATAGAATCATAGAATAAGCTGAGCTGGAAGGGACCCACAAGTGTCATTGAGCCCAGCTCCTGGCCCTGCACAGCACCATCCCCAAGAGTCTCACCATGTGCCTGAGAGCATTGTCCAAATGCTCTTGAACTCTGTCAGGCTGATGCTGTGACCACTTCCTTGGGGAGCCTGTTCCAGTGCCTAACCACCCTCTGGGTGAAAAGCCTTTTTCCGTAACTGACCACTTACAGAAGTGAAAACCAGAGCAGGTAAGGACAGGACAATCCTACAGGACACAAAGACCTAGATTTTCTTTCTGATTCTGGAGGCAGGGTGGGTATGTTGTGGACAAACAAATACTTATTTCTCTGGTTTAGACATAAAAGATGGCATGATGTAGAAAAACCACAAGCAGTATTCTAGTAAAAGAGAATTCCAGAAATATTAGGAATATTTTAGGAAACTCCAATGAGGGTTAGGACCATAAGGAGGATGAAAAGAAAAGCTATTAGGGACACATTATTTTGTGTGTGTGGTGCACACATGTAGGACTAAAAATCCACAATGAAGTCACAAATTCAGTTTTTTAAAATGAAGAATACCAGAACATGGGGTCACTTGTGTATGCGCTGAGGACACAGTGAGGGCTTACAGACCAGGCTGCTAGTCATCACTGCGTCCCATCCCCAGTGTTCAGCATGTGTCTTCTGCATAACTCAGAGACAGCTTTGAAGACAGAAATGCTGAGTTGTTTGCACATCTCTGTTTTCCTTGTCATAATACTTGAGTACTTCACAGACTGCATTTATAACAAACCTATGAAGTGAGGGACCTACTACAAGAGATGGAAATTGAAGCATAGCATTAATGTCCAAGAGACCCACCTCTTCAGGGTGTCTAAAGTGAGGTTCCTAGATGTTGCAGTGGTTAAGCAACCCCCTGGAAGGGGCTCTTAGGTTAGGGTGAGCTCTCCCAGAAGGCTTTGCGTTAAGTATGTTGATTATGTTAATGTACCCCAGTTCTGTTCTCCTGATTGGCCTGTTGGCCTCCCTACCCCTTTTTACCCTATATGTCTCCCCTCTAGAAAGTTCTCCCTTCCTTGTTCCCTCATTGGCCCATGCCCCACAGCTGCTCCCCCCATGGTTCTCCATTGGTCCCTGGGCCCTAGCCCCACCCCTGTGCCCTCTAACCATTGGTCCCTGGTGCTTTCTCAGCCCCTATCAGCCCATATAAAATCCCTGGACCCTCCATTTTTCCCCGTTCTTCGTCCCTGGACCCCTTCACATCCAGGGAATAATAAACTACCTCGTGGAACCCCAAACAAAGGACCCCTCCTGCCTCTTTGTCTCCGTCAACGCTCCAGAAGCATCCTGCCTCTGTCTATGTGAGGGGCTGTGTGCATCCATCTGCACGGGTGCGTTGGTGTGCCTGCAAGTGTGCTTGTGTGGCACCACCTGGGTGACTCCTTTGAGAGATGTTTTTGGGGAGGACGTGGCGCCCTGCCACTGACCACTGCACCGTGTCACCTAGATTTTTTTTCCAACTTTTTGGAATTAGTAGGCATTTTACATTTCCCAGATGACCCTTCCATTGACTTTCATGGCTCTTGTGAATGCAGTGCAGTTCTGCAGTAAGCAATAAGATGCTAAATTGTTGACAGTGTGATGCAACATTAAAGGTGTTAAGAGAGACAGAATTCAGTTGTCAGTGACAGCATTTTATCATCTGACTTCTCCCTGAGTCAGTAAACATCTTCCAGTTTCCTCAATAATGCAGGCTAAAATAACCCCCTACAGATAACAAAGTACGCCATTAATGACTCCAGCCCCTTGTGTTATTCCATTCAGTGTGCTGAACTGGCCCACTCAGACGGTTGAGAGAAAAGTCTCCAGTGCAAACTGAAAGTAGCAGTTTTCCCCTAATATTCTAATGAGCTTTTTCTCTTTAGAAGCTCAAAATTTCTAAAAATCTCACTCAGGAAAAAGTATCCAGTCATGAAATGTGTACTCCATGTCAGAGTTCCCATTGGAAATGCTATTTGGTAATTTCAAGCCCAAGCAAGGCAGTGGGATGGAGTCTGGAAAATACAAAGGCATCATGGATCCCTGTACTCCTGTTTTCCAAAAACAAAATGAACAAACAACCAAAAGTTTATTAGTTTACTAGAAGTCAGTTTTTTTGGTTTTGACACTGTAGACCAATGAATAAGAATGGCCAGTGGGATGACTCTACACATATCTTGTGTTCTTGATTCAGCAAAATAATGCGGAAATATAGGTTGACTTTCAGATACTAAGATTTGCTAATTATAATGAAGGCTATTTATGCACACATTGCTCTGGCTGACCTTTATACAGAACATATATTTATACTTTGTATAAAGTACAGTGAAGGCTGTTTAACATACCTGTACTGTAGTATACTTAATGATCTAATGTAAAGTAAATGAAATTCAATGGTTGTGAAAGAAGCTAATGGTCTCTTCTGGTTTTAAACTCTTATGAATCTATAAGAAGATACTAAAAAGTTACAGGGGCATTTTCCCTTCTAGTTGTATGCGAGTATCTGGTTACATCTTCCAGAGATTTCTGATTCAGCAGCTTCCCAAGAACCTGATGTTACTTGAAGCATAGAAGACTCACAATTCATGGCAACAATCACTTGAAAAAAACAAATTAACTACTCTAACTTGTTTTCAACTAAAGAGTGCTATGAGCAGTCGTTCCTGCATATGAGTCAATCCTTTTGCCATAGCTGTTTAGTCAGTGTGGAATTGTATTAGATCTCACCCTACTGTACCAGACTATGACACAAAATAACTTTTGCCAGCTCCTTGTCACCACTGCTACTTCCTTCTTCCACTGGCAAACAACCAACACTTGTAACTTGACAGCTTGAAATGAGTATCATAATAGCTGGTACCATAAATGACCACGTTTTTCTGTCGTTCTTGTAAGACCTTCATATGTAGTCCTTAAGTAAATTTTAGAAATTGGTTATCTGCAATATGAGAAAATAATTTCCTACTCAGCAGCCCTTAATAGCTGCTAAGTTTCTCTGACAAGCACTGTGACATTTTGCTGATGTGGAAGACTGAAATGCAAGGAGTGGAAGGACCTTCCTGCACATGGTATGAATTTAATCCATGTGGATAAATCTTCAATGGGCTTCTCAGACTTCCCAGAAGTTTTGATCCAACAGTGACACAACTGAAACTGAAGCTCCATTTTTATTTAGGCAGGAATTGTTTTTTTCCTCCTTCTTTCTATGTCCTCAGGCACTTTGGCCATATTCACTAACACTGCATGCCTGCTACAGCCTCCAAATTCAAGAGCATAATGAGTGATTCAGACAAAACCTTGAGTGAGGGAAGGTGGTGAGATTCAGCACAAAATAGAGGTTTCGTAGTAAGCTCTGGATATTCTGTACTTCTGCAAATCAGATAGATATCCTTTTTCTGCTCTCTGCCAAAGAACTCAACACTCCTGTACTTCACAAGACAGAGTTTTAGTGTCAGCTTTCTACAACTACATGAGAACGTCACTGTAATAATACCCAAGAGAAAGAGATGGATTTCCTCTGTTTAAGTTGCTCAGAGCATCTAGATTTTTTGCGTATTCATTCCTCTAGGTCATCTGTAACAGTCTAGCTGTGAAGCTGGAGGAAACATGGAGGTTACATCAAGCTCTGTTTTAACTTTCATTTAACATGTTGGTTATTGTTGTGTCACATAGCAGCTGCAGAATTGCAACATTTTCAGTCAGTTCTGTGTTGTTATCTGCAATCTGATGAATCCAGAACACCCTGGCATTTTATCCCTGAAAGGCTCACACTGACCTGTGTTTTTTTTAATATGTTTAAATTTCCAGCAGTTTCTTCAAGGTTTGTTCAAACCAAAAAGCATTTGCATTTGAGGCTCTTTCCCACAACAAAAGGACAGTTTCTGAATGTGGTCTTTGTGCTTTGTCTTTGACTCCAGTTATTTGCTGCACAGATGACGTCGCTGCTGCAGTTCCCTGCCTATAGTTACCACCACCACTAATCGAGTAATTTCTAGTATACATTGTAGGGCCACATCAGCCAATCACTGCTTTTTGATTGCCTCCTTTCATATACCACACACTGACCAAGGCTGCAAAACAATGTTGAAACTCTGCAGCTCTACACAGCTCTTAACGTTCTTAATTGGATCAAACAGCCAGCATTTCCTTTGTTTCATTTGTTCTCCATTTGGAAACACATTTTTTACTAATAGCACATGCAGACTACTTACATGCACCATGAACTTTCACAGTTGTTCTTACTAAATACAAATCCGCATGCAGATCAGATTTATACAGACTAACTCGTCTGGCTTCTCAAGTGGCACACAGCAAGCAGCAGTATTTATTCAGATAATTTTAAAACTTTCCACCAAATGTTTACCTGTCACTCCAGTGCATTGTAGTCTTTTGATGTAATGGTTTTCTGTATATGTTGAAGATTATATATAAATTTTGATAAGTAACTCAGTTGTTGAACTTTGATGACATAGCTGCAGAACAACACAGGGAAGGAACAAGAGGAAATCTTTCTACAGAAGACAGGTTAAATGGTGTAGAATCTTTTGGTTTTCCACACCAGACTGGAAGGCAAAACTAGTTTTGTTGTAGATTACAGCCACAGGTCTTGGTTATTACAGCATTTTTCTTCCTTCACTACTTTATTAGAATAAGGCTAGAGCAAATCCTGTGACAGATGTATATCCTACCACAGTAAGGCCACAAAGGCCTTACTGGACATTTTGCTGCCATTAATATTTGCCATACATATTTTAATGGTGCAAAGGACTTTGTGAGAGAAACAGGCCAACACGTATGTCAACCTAAAAATTAAAATAGCATTTGACATCAGGATGATCTCTAGACAAGGTTCCTCCCTACACTGAAAGTTTCTGATGGTCACCTCAAAGAGAAAAGGGGAAGTTAATAGAAACATATCCTACAATTATCATATCACTCAGCACAGATTAATTAAAAATTACTTTGCATTGGGGTCCAGCAAGCCAACCTCACTCCACGTGGACAACTGCCAATAAGCAGGTAATGGGAATATCCTGAGGAGAAAAGAAACATTTCGGCTGAGTGAGAGTGGCCGTAGTGAATAGAGGCAAAGGGCTAGGACAGAGCTGAGGACCTCAAGGATGTATGCTGTTGGATAAAGGGTATAAATTACTTTGAAACAATAACTCAGGCTTTCACATAGATGTACCAAGATGCCTGTTACACTCTGGAGTTACAGAAAGGTACATTTTCAGCAGCAAGAATATATGTACTTAATGTTAACATTTCCTGAAGGCAGTTACTGCTTACAGACCATTAGCTGCTCTCTGCAGTAAATTTACACCTTTTCTGTTCAATGTTTTTTTCAGATTTAATACACGTATCTTGAAAAACATGAAGATAGATTCTGGGAATGAGTTGGAGAATACAGCAAATCCTTGCAGTGAGTAAAGAAGAAAGCAGAAAAAACCAAGGAAGATCTGCTGGCTATTGGGAATTTCAAAGTCCTGGTTTTAATTTTTTTTACAATGCAGTTATTATTTTCAGTAAACATGACAGGATTAATGAGAAGAATTCTTAGCATTTAAGAGCTTTTAAATTACAGATAAATGTTATACACAAAATACTGTCTTCTCTTTTCTGCATTTCTCTCTCTCACTCGCCCTTTTGGCACATTTTCCTCAGAACTTCTCACTTCAGTGGTTGAGACGTGTTTATTACCAGGATCTTCTATCCTTATTTATTAAGCAGAAGAAACATACTTTACATGTATTGCCCAGAGAGAAAGAAAATCATGGAGGTTAAAAGAGAAAGTGTTTCCAAAGAGCTACAAAGCCTTATTACTTAAAGGCCTTGCCAAATAGAAAAGAACTACCTGGCAAGAAGATTGAAGAGCAGGCAGTGTTGCTTAAAATCCCTTGGTTACTGCTTCAGCCTGTATAAATTATCCCTCTAGAGGCCAGCAGAGTATCAAAAAACAATTACCATGAACTAGACCATAATACTACTGTAGACCCAAATCTTGCCCAAACTATTAACATTTAAAACTTCTTCCAGCTGTCCAAAGGCTGCTTTTTGCAATGAGACTGAACTGTCCTGCAGTTACAGTGGTGATGTAAAAAAGCATTTCATAGCATTACTATAGGTCTAGATTCCTTAATGTGGTGTCAGGGATGTTAGATAGTGCTCATGAAAACAGATCTGTTGCCTTCATTCATATAGGGAAGATCTCATTTAAGCAGTGTGTTTGAGATTAGAGCACACTTAGGAGAAGCAGTGTTTATTGCGGTCAGTGAGAGAAATGGGACTCTAACATGCTCCAGCACCGATTTGCTGTTTGTGAACTTTGTGTCTTAGTTTTACCATCTGTAAAACACATATTGTAACACTTAAAATGCAAAGCTGACCTGGGAGAAATGACTCCTGCCTCACAGAAGTAAGCGATGGGAACATTAATTACTGCAATCAATTACATGGAAAAGCCTGAATTAAAAGTGCAATGGGAATGCAAAGGAGTGAGAGATCTGCGAAATCAAACAGGTATATGCATGCCTTAGTACTTTTTTCTAATGAGTGCACTGATCTAATGTTTTCACTTTGAGTGGGTCTTACTCTAAGGCATGTTCCTGCAGCCCTCACATAGTCACATTCCCACAGAAGTTTGCTTGAGGAAAGCCTCAAGATTTGACTTCGTGTGTTTTCTCTTGGTGCCAGGAAATATTATCCTTTTAATTTAGCAGGTCCATTTCTTTGATAACTGTTTAAGTGGCTTCACTGCAATTTCATCTCTTTAGTTGTCATCCAGCACCTGGGAGGTAAAGAAAAAGGAAGCAAGCACTGAATTTTTCCATCATTTCTGCCGAGGGATATTTCTGAGACACTGTACTTTTGTGGGTGGGCGGATGGATGAAAAGACAGACGGAAAAGGGAGTTTCCTTTATGGGATTCCAATAATTGGTATGTGGTTTACATTCCATTCATCTGAAGGACTCATATTTTAATCAGAAACAGGCTCAGGCTACTAAACTACCTCCAGTGTTCAAAACCTATCCATGCTTTCAGCTGGTGACTTTTCTCACATACATCTTTTCTTTGACACCCACAGGCCCCAAAGAGTAATGTGGTCATTTACCACCAAGAACTCAGCATCAGGCCCTATAATAGGAGTTGGTTCAGAGCCCTCTTCCAGAAAGAGAGAGGTTTTCTGATTGCTAGCTTCAGAAGCAGAAGCTCTTTAAAGCGTGGTATTTGAAACTGGCACTGATTTCTCCAAGCTAGTTTTGGGTTTGGTGGGTTTATTTCCTAGGCTCATCCAACTCTGGGAAAGCCTTGTCTGGAGAGTGTTGTGGAAGTCTGGCAGCACAACTTGGTCTTAGTAGCCAGACACTAATGCAGACAACTGCTGAGAAAAGCCCTGTATTCAGCAGCTGGACTCACTGCTGTGCTTTAAGCACAAAGGAATGAAAGGCTGACACCTTGTCTAGAACTAGTCAGACTAAACAAACAACAATACAGCAAATTTCAGCTTTGGGGCTGGTGAAAATGTGAAAATATTCAGCATCAATTGCTGTCATCCAAGGGCAGGGAAAACATAAAAGGACTTGCAGTGAATTAGCATTCTGTTATTCAAATACCTCTGAGCCTTTTGTGATAGGTCCCTAGTAAACCCTAAAACTTTCTTCAAATGCCATCTTTCCCCATCAGCTAAACTTGTTTCACTGCCCAGATTTGCTTATCCTTAACTTTTAGTTACGGATGCCCTAACAAATTTATCTTTTCAGGGTCTATCTTGTCTAACCTGTCCAGACAGTAACTGCACATGCTTTAGGGATTTCCATGCCATTCATCCTTGAATGTGCTCCATCTCACAACTCCCTCCAGTGCCTGCTGTTCAGCAGATCTGTCAAGCAGCACAGCAGGAAATCTCCTGCAGGCAGATCACACACTACACAATCTAAGAAAGGAAGAACAGTTTCACAGCTCAGGTCTATGTCAACCTGGGTCCATCACAGAGTTTTTGCACATGAAGTTTGCCTGCCTCGTGCCTCACTTTCCATGTGGGGAGAGAAACAAGGGACAGATGCAGATCTGCCATCAAACGGAAGGGTAAGCCTGTCCCCTCTTTCCCACACTGAAGATGTGATAGAGACAACCTGTGGCAGTGGCCTGTGAACACAGACAAGAGCTGCATAGTCACCAGTTCTTTTGGGATCCATGCATCCTGAAAAGACAACAAGCAACATGGCTTGGAAATTCACCCATCTTTGGCCCGCACTAGGCAAGTAAGAGTTGCTAATGTCATGAAGGAAACAAAACCGTCAAATACTTCTTGCATCTTCCTTGTGATTCAACAGCCTCTTGGCAATGTTCATTTCTCTACTGTTTATTCAGAACAGTGAGACCCCTGGAACCTAATTTAACATTGGCACTGGGAGGTGATAAGTATTTGAAGTTGCATTCTGGGTTGCAAAGGTTTCAGAAAAACCCCCTATCTATAACCTGATGATTGTGTCTCTCATGCCACAAGGAAGCAGGAACCACACTCCTTAGGCAAAGGCCTTTTAGCCCGGCACTCTGCTAGATCTCTGAGAGGTGTGGACCCAGGCCATGTTACCCAGGGCAAAGACACCATTTTGCATACCTGTCACAGAATGCTTTCATCAAATTATGTTACCACACTTTGCCGTGCCTAGGCTTTCACAGATCCTGATCTCTCAGGATACAAGATTTCTGTCTGAGATTCACTTTGAAAGAGATTATTTTATCTTGATCTAGTTCAGAGCTATAATGAAGTTAATCCTGTAAATACATGGATCAGGCAATGGCAGAGCTGGCTACATTGCTTGTTTGGAGTCAATGTATCAAGATCAGAGATATTCTGATCACTGAATACTGGATTGAAAACAGGATTTAGAGTACTCAACCCCATTCTGGCCAAATAATTTCAAATTGAATGAACAGTAATGGTTTGTTTGTTTGTTGTATTTTCTTTCTGCCATGAAATAAACCATCATTTATTTTGGATACTGAGATTTATCACAGAGCTAGAATTTGCTACAAAAATGCTTTGCTGCTGGACATTCATCGTATTCCAGGGTAGAGCCATTTACTTATTTTGGACACCAAAACAGCTTGATACAAGGATTCTTTGGATTCATCTTTTTGGGGGTTACTATAATAATTTTACACCACTTTTGATTAAAGGAATGTGAAATGCTGAACAAACTGGGACCACAGGGAACTCCTAGCAGCACAGGCAGTTCATTTAATCATTCCCTAATGTTCTTCCTGGAGTGATCAGAAAGCACCTTCACACACCAGGAACTATAATGCAGCCTTTAATGTTAATTAATGTATAGCTGCTTAAACTTGTGCGGTTTTTTTTCCCCCCTTCTCTTCCCTTGGCTGGCCACAACTGTTCAAGTGTTGCTGAAGGTTTTTTCTGCTTAAGTATTCAAAAATGCTTAACTAAATAGGTTAGCTTATTTGCTTTTGCTGATAGTAGCAGTCCACCCACAGAGCCCTTTCAAATCTCTTCAGTGTTTTGGAAACTGGGTAAGGGACTTATTCAGTGACGTGTAAGTTTGTCTGAGCCAGGAATGAAGCGTGCATTTCATGAAATGAGAAATAACCTCAGACCACACACAGAGTGTAATTTCTGAACTCCAGCTTGGGCTCTCTTCCCCTCATCCCTGTGCACACATACACACACCCCAGCTAAAAAAACAGATGATGACTGACATCCCTAAATCCTTTAAGCATTTTTTTACAGCTAAGAGCAGAGGGAGTTTTTCAGAGCTTAGGTGGCTCATTATTAGTAACACACTGATGAAAAAAATGGATTACTACAGTATGTGCATACCATGCCAAAGAGAAATAGCAAAAAGCCTGTGCCATCTAAATACTTTCAAGAGGAGAAACTGCTGATGCAAACATATTAAAGCTATTTTTACTGCACAGGGAAATGAGGAGAAGTCCTTTCCACAGTTTTCCTACAGACTAATGTTGGTTCTGTCACTACTTGTTTAGTTGAGCTAAAATCACTGAGTGTTTCAAATATTATTTTCTATTATAATCCAGAGAAGTAAAACAGGAAGATAAGTTTATTGCAGATTAAAAAATCACACCCTTTCCTCTCCCAGGCAGAGGAACGATACTGTTTGGCTGTTGAGAACAAACTACACACAGAAGAGGCAAAGGGCAAACTTTTCCACAGCTGTTACTCTTAATTCCTCACAGCGTTACACCAAATGAGTACACTTAAATAATGACACAGCAGCCAGACCCCTGGTCAGCTCTCCTTAAACATTTCCGTTATGCTGGACTAAAAGAAGTAGCTGTATTGCCTTCAACGGGTAAGAAGTTCTCTGGCATTACAATCGTAGTACCACTGTTGAACTGTACCTGCAAAGCTTAAAATGGACAAGAAAAGGTGCTTACAGACTGACTTCTGTGCCTCTTCCATTGCTTTGTACCTGATCAGCAATATCATCACACAATTGAGCCATTGATACCATCTGTTTATGCATACAAATGTACATCTATACTCAGATCATACTTCCACTAATACTCAAGTTTGCGTAACACTTTCTGTTACAGGACCCTAATTTAGTTGTTCATAACTTTGTCAAACTCTTAAGTGCTCAAGCTTAAATTTTTCCTGCTGCGTGTCTCCATCAGGCTGAATTTTTCTGTTAAGTTTCAACTAAAACAGCTATTCTGAAAAGGGGACTAAAAGGGGTCAAACTCACTTTCCCTAATGTTTTTTCTATAGCCATTTCACTGAGAATCTGTTTTGTCTGCATGTTTGGGAAGAGATACTGTGGGTGTCACAAGGGGTTACCTTACTGTAAGCAATCATGCGCAGCACTAGCCTTCTGAAAACCTGCCAAGTTTTGGCCAAGTTCTAAACACTGTGGTTTACCCATGCTCCATAAAAATGTGCTAGAGAGAAGCACCATTGTTTTCTGAATCCTCTACTAAAACAGATGACTACCTTGACCTAATACACTTTCTCCGTCACCAGACTATGTGCACATCCTTCCCCCAGATGAACTGACTGATTCCACAATTACGAAGGATTTATAGAGCATTTTGGGTCTTTTCATGCTATTTATGGTACTGGCCCCCAGAAGCTGCTGTGGCACCAGAACTGAGAGCTGAGAAATCCTGCCCATTTTTCCATCAACACTCACTGATGGTGCCTATGCAGTACACTTGAGGAAGCTCATTAGCTTGGAAACAAGCCGAAGAGCTTGCGCTAACAAGAAAGAAATAAAAAAGCAGACCAGACTTCAAGAGACAGATGCAACATAGCCAGGGCATAATGATCCATTGTGTTAAATACACAAACACTGTCTCCAGACTGCAGAATAGAACCAAGATTTCACAGATGCCTGCACTCTTTTGTTTTCAACCAGTTTCTGTGACATCTACTAACAACTACATCCTTTCTTCCCCTAACTGGCTAGTCCACAAAAGAGACTGTAATCTACTGTTATTAGCAACTCCAATTGGTCAAGTAACTGAAATCGTGATTCTAAATTTTCATAATGATCCATGTGGGAATCAATCCCTTCTGAGTAGAGGAATACCTTTCTCTTTACGGTTTTGTTTGAAAGTTTTCAAAAAGTACCTTGTCAAAGCTGCGCTGGAAGTAATAAAGGTTTAAAAACACTCAGAAGCTAGAAAATGACAGCATTACAACTACTGATGCATTCTGTCATTTTCTTCTACTGTATGTTTAGCAATACTAACTTTTCCCAGAGACATCACCCTCCTTCTCTGCAGATCACCACATTTCTAAAGAGATCCCTTTGTTTCTTTCCCTTTAAAATTTAGTTTCTCCCCTCTGTCTCAGCACAAAGCCAAGGATGAAGAAATCCCAGGCTGCACCACAGATCAGCTGCAGCCTCTGCAGCTGTGAAGCACAGCTGCACTGTGGGCTACCATCTCAATGTATCCAAACCAAGCTACTGAGTAGCTATAATCTTTTCTAGTTAGTTCCCAGTTCCCTGCCTGAACAAAAACAAAAGATAAAGCCAGACACATATCACAGACTTCCAGTCTGTTATGCTGTAATCCTGCAAGGTTAAAAATGAAAGTTTTCTGCTACCAGGAAGAACAGACTCACTGCAGCTTCTCAGTGGTTTTGAACACACACTTCTCATCCCTGAAGGAATAAAACAACAAAATATAAACTTTTGCTTAAAAAGTGACATGCTTAAAGTATAGCAACTCAATTACAGAGGGTTTTACTGCTCACTCTGGGTCTTAAACACATCTTCTAAGATGACTCTTGGGATTTTGATGGTGAGGAAAGTAAAATAAAAGTGTCTTGTTCTATTTTTAGAAATCCCTTAACATTTCTTAAATTATTTTCTTACCAGGATTTATTTTCAGAGACATTATCCTCAAAACTACCAGGTCACAGATGTGTCTTCTCATAGTAGAAGCTAAGACTTCATGAGATGAAAAACTGTATGAGATGAAAAACTGTAACCACGCTTAACTAACCACCACAGCCTAAATAGCTTACCATGCAGAGTAAACTTTCCATTTCTTGGGGTAAGGGTGGCAGAACAGTTTTAACACTGGATATCAGGGTGCCCAGATGCAAACACGTTCCCTGTCTTTGGCTTTTTCAGTCACTACTTAGGTTATTCCTTTTACTGGCATTAGTGAACATTAATACATAGAGTGCTTGAACCAAAGGGTAAACAAAAACATTAAAAAAACTCCCACCACTTTAAATGGCTTTTCTCATTACTAAAGAGGATTATTTAATTATTAAGTATTAAATGACTATTTTAACTTTTTCATTACATAAGCAACAGTAAGTCCAACTTTCCCTTTTAAGTGGCTTCCTCCTGCTTCTTTTAGTGAAATGGAATTTATGAAGAGAATTCTTTAATATATATCCAGAAATGTTTCAAGAGAAATACCACAGTTTAGTCCAAGCACATTTTCCTATTTAGTTTCTTCTCAAACTAAATGGGAGACTGTGCAGTATAAGAACAAAATAAGAGACTGCACATTCTCACCTGTGCAGCTTACAAAGAATCAGAGATGAATGGCACTGAATTCAGGTATTTCTGATGTTACAAGTTTTCACTGGTTTCTCATCTGCCTAAGGTTTATGAGTTTGACATAAAAGACTAACAGATGGCAAATTACCCAGTTACAACAATTTGACAGAACTACGAAGTTCTAAACCACTAAATTATTCTTTGTTCCCAAGGTTCAAACAGCAATATGTCAGGTATGAAGGTAAAATACTTAATATTTATTTTGCCTCAGGCATAAAATACTTATTTCATACAATCGTAATTTCTCTTACTGTATGCTAGAAGTTGATTCTATTGTATAGCTAATTTAAAATATAATTCTAATTCATATATACATACATATATATAGTATATAATATAAAGATAGTACATATGTAAGTACATACATATATATAAAATATATATTATCTACCTCTAATGATTAGGGCACATAGTAATGTAAAGTAATAATGTCCATTAAAAGGAACATAGGTTCTGTTTTTTCTAAACAGTGCAGAGTGACACATCAGAGGCTGAACAGAACCTCAGCATTTGACTAATGAGAAGATATTCCTCAATACTCCCTCCAAGTATAAGACTCTTAAATTAGAATTAGGGTATTGTAATTACAGCAATATATATAACCACAATTACAAAACAGTGGGGCCAGAGAGGCAGAAGAGCATAAATTCCTCTAGTTATGTTATTACAGTGTACACATCTAAAGGGACCAAGCCAAGCTGATCTCTGAGCCTACTGTGCAGCTGAAGAGACACAAGCACAAAAGAGACGTTTTAAGAAAGCAGCTTTCTCAGAGGTACTTAAATTACATTTCCAATTAGGCCACAGTATGAATGTTTTTTCTTGCCATAGAGTGATAAACCAGAACAAGCAAAAACTGTGACAGAAGTTCCATCATAGTCTGAATCATGGAGTGGCAAGTGCTGCTGACAGTTGTGTGCCCTTACCTCAAACAACATAAATAGACATCTGGTATTTGTTTTTAAAATAACTAGCATGGAATGATTTTCAGGATGATATGGGAGATCATGTTTACATGAGGATTCACTTGATGGAAATAACTCAGTATCAAACAAAAGGGAAATAAAATCCCTCTGGTATAAACAGGGTTAGTCATTGTCTTTACTGGGTACAGTGTTAGGGACTGAGAATGTTGCTATTAAATATACAAACAACATTTAGTCATTGTAACATGCTACAACAGATTGATGCAAATTGTAACATAATTATGCCGCTTCTGTGCATTTTTGGAAAACAATGCTTTAGTGCAGTGGGCCTGTTTATGCTCCAGCTTGTGCAATTTATGTGTGCAATCTCAATTCAGTCATACTGTGTGTTGACACAGACATTAGGTCAGGTTCTGACCACTCAATTCCATCCTCTCAGCTCAGGCAAACTCAGAGAACAACTGAAGCAGTCCATCCTCAAATATCATGCATATACATCATGCTTACATTCAATTACATCTTTTATTTTAGAGCACAATCTTCACTTGGTCTTTGAAAAGGAAATTCAGCTTTCTGGACACCAACTAAACAAAGGTTAGGATGCCAAGCAAACAACTCTGAAGCCCTCCAATCATCTGTTTAGATGTACTTTCTTCCTCTTTCAGATTTAGCTGTCAGAATCACATACAAGATATAGACTCACAAGGACACTGCTATGATCTACATATTATCTACAGGACAAGAGGCATGCCTCTGAATCACTGCCTACCTCTCTCTGCTATCTAGACATCCAGTTTCAACAGCAGAAATTGCATCTCATTAGTCATCCCTAATCAATTACCCACTTTTCAGGTACCTTAATCAAGAAGGTAGATTCTGGCATGACATCTACTTAAGTGGTCATTAGTCTTTTTCTACAGCATGGACCAAGTCAAGATGTACTGAATCGGGGAATGTGCAAACACAAGGAGAGAGAGTATTTGTAAAAGTATTACCTCATTTGTTGCATAAGCTGGAAGGTATGCAGTGAATAAGATGATGGACACTGCAGGAACGGAAAAACATGTAGCAGCAAAGGCAGTTAAATGCTTCCTTGGAAGAACAAAATCCTCTCCTCCTTCTGCAGTTGAGATTTCTAAGGAAGTAACTTAAGTCATCTTTTTCTTATGTAGTAACTGTATTATCACCTTTGAAGTATCCTGTGATACTTTGATTATGCTATTAGCAATCATCCTTTCCTATTAATGCTGGTTTTACTCAGTGTGCTGAAGCCATGGCACTGGCATCAGTTTGCCTTCCAATGCTCGAAGTCATGACCTAGTAAAGCTAAGCAAATACATCCTCCAAACTGCCTTAGTGTGTTGACAAATGTTTGCATCCACACCCTTTCTCAAACATATTCATTACTTGAAATTATTCAGTCTCCCTCCCCCAGATCAAATATGAAATCTGTGTACCAGACAGCTGATGCCAAATGCAGTTCTAAGTATAGCCCCAGTTTGCAAAATAACTTACGATCCAAACTACACTGCAAATCAGACTCAGAACACAGAGTGTCTTTAACTAGGTCTTGTAAGGTGGTTGTTGGGATAGCTGCATTTGTTAGCATAGACAGGGCCAGATGTCTTACTATTTCACCTATTTTTTTCCAGTCAAAGAATTTCCATTGAAGGCAACAGGAAATACGGGTACCACCTGCTAGGTCAGGGACCCACAGCCAGACCCAAAGGAACTCCACTGAGTCAGAAAGAACAAGGGAACTGCGATCAGGAACAGAAAACCTATCAAGCCATTTCCACATGAAAGCAATGACACTCCATCTCCTGGACGATTTATATTCAGATCAGGTGACAACTACCATGAAGCTATTTCCTTATGCCAGGAGACTGTTAGAATTTTCCTGTAGTCCATGCCTCCCTGCAACTGTGCAGGAACCTGTACATGGAAGTATGAACTCCACACTACCATTTTTGTTTTTAAAGCCAAACAAAATGATAACCACAGATTTCTAAGAAGAAAGAATTGATGTCTTGAGTTTTAATATTTGAAGACCATGTCTTCAAATGTAGGTAAAATTCTTGTTTTTTAAGTTGATCAGATTCTTTTTTTTAAATTATACAGACATCTTCTTCATGGCAAAAATATTTTACAGACAGATCCCTAGGGCACTAAGTTGCAGTATTTGTGGCTTAGGTGATATTTCCTCGTAAAATACGTTAAATTTGCAGGAAGCTACAGAGTGACATAAATCTTACTTCAAGACATCTTCCCATAGCTCAATTTAATTGCATATAACAAATAGATTTCCGCAAATATACTGTCAGTATTTGGCATACCTGTGAATAAAACATGCACATCTATGGAAGTTTTGATTTATGCATACCATCACCTTATAAGAGAAACATAATTTCCTGATTACTTCAGAAAAATGATGACAGCTTCGTACTTGGGAATCAATAGAAATCTTACCTACCTCAATCAGATTTTGCCCTCTCTAGTATCTACCAATTCACTCCATGACTGACAAACATGGTGCTAAGGTGAAGCCTCCCATCAGTACATAGGTATCATCTGAAATCAGCAAGGTTATCTAGCCCCTTCTGGCCCACAGACAGAGGTTATCAGTCCCTCCTTCTGTCCTAAAAAAAGGATAGTTTTATCTATGCAACTTTTAACACGTACATTTCTCTCCTATTCTTGATTATGTCCGATACCAGCACTATACAGCCTACTAACTCCCTACAGACTTTCTTTCCCTATTATCTAACTTCAATTATCTTTGTTGAAATTTAAGCCACTTAACTCCTCTTTTTGCTGGAGACACAAAGGGGTTATTCCCTTTCTCTATGAAGCAACTTTTTTTCGTATTTGATGACCATATTTTTTATTCTACCAAATCTTCTCTTTCTTACCTAAGGAGCAGGTTGCCTCTCTAAGCATAAGAACGCTAACCTATAAAGAAAATCAATACAGATGCCACGAAAAAAAAGCCGTAATTTTTGTCGTATTTATTAACATCAGTGAGGGTGTAGGTATTCCCTGACTTAAGCTGACTTCCTTTAGCTGTACATAATTCAAATGTACCAATGACTAACAGTTCACAGCTGCTTCTTTTATTTTCTGAGTTTATACTTTTTCTTGAAAAGCTGTTCCAACTGACCATTATACCATTTGGTATAATCAAGTGGCAACATCATAGATTCAGGGTAAGAAAAAGCTAGAGAACACATTAATCTCACTTATGTTAGCTACCTGTAAAGTCCAAGGCTTTAATTACTTAACATTTACGTTAAATACTCAGATTCTTGTTTCAGGTAGTTAAGTCAGATTTCACAATCAAGATTTTAGATGCTTTCCACTTGTAATATGCACACAATGGTTAACACAGAGTCAGAATGTAGTCTGCAACAGCTTCCCATGACCTGAAGTAGAACCTGCTCCAGATCAAATTTAAGCTTATTTTCCAGTGGGCAGTCTTCCAGACCACAAAAACTACCACCATTCACAGACTGCTGCTGTGCAGGTTCAGTGTCCAAGGTTTTAAAATTTCATAACATTTACCCTTCACATAAAACAATTTATACAGTAAATTTATACAGATTTTTGTAAACATTAGTATAGGGGTTTTCATTGAGTACAATGAAAACCCCTATACTAATGTTTACAAAAATCAAAAATTAGAGTTAAGGTTTCCAGAGCAACATGAAGCCCTGGCCTCTTCTGGTTATGTGTTACAAAGTACTCTTCACATGATCCCATAGCATTGAAAAATGTGACAGACTACTTGGCAAATGAGATATGACATTGAGTATCTTACAACCACCCTTCCAATCTGTGACGAATAGTTTTCATTTGGAAGTTTTATTACATCCAGCCTTCCACAAGTAAGATGATAACCTGTCAAGATGTTGAAATTCCTTACTACATATACACTGTACTGCGTATTTCCAACATATATACTGTGCTGCATATTCCCTGACAAAGACATGACAGAAGTCTATAAAAATTAAAAAAGGGAGATGAAAGTGTAATGAGATGAAATTTGACACCTAACATCATTTAATGAGAAAGATCAAATAAAAAAATCCTGCTGGTTCTTCACGTCAACCAAGCTGAGAAACTCACTGTTAAAGGATACTATGAAGATTTAGAAGGTCCACAGCTTCAGAGACTGAGCAAAATCATGGAGGATGGGAATCCATCAAAAGCGATTAGACACAAAGACATCATCCTTGTCTCAGGAAGTCCTCCAGTCTCTAGCACCCCAGAAAATATATGCAGTACCATTGTCAAATCCTGTTATCTTTAAATTGTGTTGAGATGACTGACAATGTCCAAATTTAAGTAAAGGGAAAAAATTACTTAGTACTGCTATTGAGCCTTGGAATATAATCAGAATTAAAGAAGGCAAAGTGCACTCAGAAAATTCTAAAAAAGTTTAATATAAAATCATTATATATTATAGGTTACAGTATATAATACATATGCACGACTATGCACATAAGTACTATACACTGCATATGTAATCGTATACATATTCACACTTGTAAAATGTAATTCTGTATCACTATAAATATGATTTCATTATTTTACCTTTAATTTCATGGAATTACCATGCTTTGTGGCAAAATGCTGTCAAAGTTCAAATAAAATAGTTATAGTGCAACTTACATAGAAAACTTTCATTTTAATACATAATTTAGCAGTGGATGGTTCATCTCAATCATCTGCACTGTATTTTTTCCACAGAAAATTTTCATTTTTTTTCCAAAGAGAACTTTCACACACTTCTCTCTCTTCTGCCACTGTGGAATGAGGGGCTCTTTCACAAAGTTTCTCTATGACTGCTATATCTGTGAGTTTTCTGAGGCTCTCCTCATTCTGTTCATTCAGCATATCCCAGAAATCTTTTGGTCTCCCCTTTGATTTTTCTGCTTGTCCTGAAGAGAAACTCCTTGGTGATCCTGTAGACCCATTTCCATCATTTCTGAAGATGTCATCAAGAACAGAGGTATCTCCAAGTAAGTCCACAAAAGAATTTTTCTTGCAAATTGGAGCTTTTATCTCTCCATTTTCTGACTGAGACAGGGATCTTTTTTTTGGCAGCTGTGTTCCTTCTGAGTCTTGCTGTCCTTCACAACTTTTTATAGGCAGCACTTCAATTATTTCTGATTTACTGCTTAATGAGCCAGATGCCATAAAATCCTTGAATGCCTGACTGTTTCTTCTTTCAATATGTTGAGTAGCAACAGTGGGTGATTGTTTGTATTTTGCATCAACAAACATATCTTGCAAGTAGGAGTCATTGTGAAGCTGTTCTGCTTCTGCTTCATGGCTCTCCCAGGTCTGTGCTTCTGTAGTTCGACTCAGAAGTAGTCCTTTAGTTGACAAAGGTCTAGACTTAGATCTTCCAAAATTAGCAATGGATTTTCTTTTTCTGGAGTGTGTTGTACCCAGCTCTCTTTCCTCACAGTCGTGTGAAGCTTGTGCTGGTATTTCAGCTGAGAAGAAAGACTTCAGCGCTGGATGCCTGGAAACATAGTATTCCTTCAACATCTTCTGCCTGGTTTCTGATGTAGCTATTGCAATATGTTCTGCAAGGTCTTTCACTGATCCCATATTAAAGTGGGATACCATTTCCTCAAATTGTCTCCTGTAATTATCAAGAAGGAAAAATGTGTGATGTCAACCCTCTTAACTAGAAACAGAAGCAGCTTTCAATAAATTAATTCGATTCACCTACTTCACATAGCCCAGAAAGCAATCATCAAAACTAACTTCCCTATTAGGAGTACTGTTTCTTTTTATTAGCAAAGAGAAGAAAGAATAATGACTTTAGAAGAACTGAATCCCAAGCTAAATTTTCATTTCCTTAGCTTACGATTCAAAGACTTACTGACTGTCAATGTAGGTAAGATACCATAGCAAACGGCCAGGTTTCACAATGTATTTAGCTACCAAAAAGATGTAGATGGACAGATGGTACAATGATTGGGTTTCTTTTTTTGCTGGGTGGGGGGAGGACAGGGAGGAAACAGTTGCTCCAAGTCCTTTTAAAGAAGACTTGCTAAACAAAAATTGGATAAATGCATGCACAGGAGACAAACATTGCCCACATCATCCTACACAGTGAGTTATGGAATATTTGTTACTGCTAAAAAGCCAAGCTCTAATTAAAAGACATCATTCTAGTTGAGTTAGCCCTAATCTGCGGTCAGGGAACCTTACTGGAGTGCTGGAGAGGTAGGTTTTACACTCCCATGTCAGAGAAAGGATATGAAACATGTCACCTTTCCTGTATGAGGGCTCCAAAAGGCAGTAAGATTTAACTCTGTTTGCCTCAAATACCACTTGATTGACTAGCTCCCATTATTTGAGTGTGGTGACTGCAGACAGCTTCCCAGTCTGCCCTACAATTACAACAAACTGAGGCACATAATCATCCTCATTCACTCCATAGCACATCCACATGTACTACAAAGTCGAAGTGCCTGCCAGGTGCTAACAGATAACCTCCTTAATGCTCAAGAGTGAGTTGTTGAAGCTTTTTGCTAGACATGGCTTTAGGATCTTGGGATAGTAGCCTTAGTCACTTCACTGCCTTTGAAAATTTTACCTCAACAAATTATTGACAACGGATTACAATTTTGAGTACTTTTAGAATGAAGGGTTCTCCTTTACCTGCCTCATAAATATTTATAATTTTCAGTGTCTATAACAGTAAACAGACCCAGCACTCCAACAATAACAGTTTGGATAACTGAAGCCAGCTAGCTGATATGACAGCTTCTGAGTGCTTACAGGCATTACCTAGATACCAACTTCCACATAATAATTTACTTGTCTCAAGGCAAATTGAAAATATATACCAAATACCTATTCTGTAGGTTTCCTTAGCTAGCTACAGTTCTCCACTTTCTATTTCCACAAACTGCTGGGCTATTTTTATTGAACTTCTATCCACGCAACAATGGAATTTAATATTCCTATTAATAATAGCAATCATTTGGGAAAAAAGGAAAACAAAGAAACAGAAAAATTATTATCCCTCCAAAAATGGGGGGGGGGGGGAGGTCTTAAAAGAGATATCAAAAAGAATTGCGCNAATTAATTAGCAAAAAAAAAAAAAAAAAAAAAAAAAAAAAAAAAAAAAAAAAAAAAAAAAATTGTTACCCCCCAAAAAAGGGGGGGGGGGGGGAAGTCTTAAAAGAGATATCAAAAAGTATTGAGCCCCATGCTAAAAAAGAAACATGAAGCCCAGTTTTTTTAACAGCCTTTCAATGAAAGTGATGTGATCTGGGCAAAATCAGTAGGCAGTCAGAAGCTAACATTCTAAGATGTCTCCTTTCTATACAGTTTACACACAGTTTTGCCGTAGCCCACAATGCACATACCACAAACACTCATGGTAATAACATCTACACAGTTATGTAATATATGACCATTGAATCAACACTTTCAAGTAATTTGTGGATTCAGTTAATTTTACTAATCAATTACAGTACTCACAGAGTAGTGTGAGTTGAAGTTTCCCACTAGTTCCACTCTTGCCATAGAAAATAACAGTATTCCCTGAGTAGGGTTGAAACAAAGACAAATGCAACTACTCAAAGGGAAGTTTGTTTCAACCTTAGAATTTTACTTCCAACTCACCAAAACAGTCTCACCTACGTATTCCTTTGGGTGTCTTTCCAATCAAGAAGGTGGTTGAACCTACTCTGTGTACTTTTTTGTTTCTCTGGGTCACAGGATGCAAAATATGCAGATGATGTTGCTTACTGTTCATCAACATTTCTTGCCTTTCCTTAACAGTGTTCTTCTCAAAAGTATTGTCTTCTGGGATTTCACCATTTTTCTAGTAAAATGAGACATTGAAATCGTTAGAACAGCTGTGTCTCTAATGTAACAATGCACCCAATTGCACCCAATTCTGTCACTTGTAGCTAGCATAACTGGATTGCATGCTAGGGTTGGGATTCAGAGCTGAAATGCAGACTCACTATTCAGTTGCAAATTTCCAGGGACATTGAAGGGAAGTCTTGGTTCTCTGATGCCTTGCACAAAAATATGATCCTATTTACACCTCAGTTATTCTTCTGAAATTCTCACAAATTCTCATCAAAATTTCCCCTTTGCCAAAAGGCCAGTCAAAGGAAATTAGAAAATTCAAGACTATGCTTGAAGAGCATGGAAAAACAGAAGAAAAACCCATATTAAAAAAAACAACAAAGTATTTTGTTGGGGTTTTTTTGTTGTTGGTTTGGTGATTATTTGGGTTTTTTTTTTGTTTTTTGGGTTTTTTTGTTTGGTTGGTTGGTTTTGGTTTTTGGTTTGTTGTTGTTGTTGTTTTCTGGTTGGTTGGGTTATTTTGTTCTGGTTTTGTTTGGCTGGTCTGTCCTTTCAAATGAGATCATGGAAAAGAATAGCTGCTTAATGATGTCCTCAGTCTCCCTACTAACACTACTTTAGAGATGAAATCACAAATTGTATTCACACCTGTTCAAAATTTGGTTTCAGAACTAACACTGTTTCTTCCCAAAGTTTTTCTATTTGATCCATGTCCATTTCCTTTATTTTCATGGACTGTTCACAATGTTCTTGAGCTTTAGGATCTCACATGTGTTCTCACCCCATTACTTTGGTATGTAACCTCAAACTAGCACACAGAGAGGTTAATATTACAGAACCTACAAAAAATTTGTCACTTTAAGACAAATGTACAGCTCCAAAGAGTAAGATTTCACTTCACCATTATAAGTTACTCTACACAAAACTGAAACCCCACCCCAATTAAGATAAAAACCCTATTCTCCCAGTAGTAGTATAATACTAGTAACAAAATTCAGACTGAATTAGCAGATATTACCTACAGCATAAATATTCCACAATTCTCTTGCTGGTTCTTGCTGTATACATTTGTTATTTTTTTTTTTTTTAAGTATGCATGGGTAATACAGAACTTTATTTGGAAAATGTAGAAGAAGAAAGTAATCATTGTTTAAAAAAATATTTTTATAGATTCTTTGCATGAAAAATACTCATATTATTCCAATCTCACTAAGATAAGACAGCGTATTTTTCACTCTGTTAGGAAATCAGGGCTGTATAATTTAATTCAAGAAAGTATAACTTGAATAGAATACAAGACTAACCATGTCAATGCCTGTATTACAGTTATGTTAAAGCCCCATAAATGTGCATCCATCTACCTCTTATTAAACAAGACCAAAGTATAAGAGGGAGTAATACTGTAGTTTATGTATATGTTCAAACACAGAAGATTTTTAATATTTTTGGGAAAAAAGCCAAATGTCGTAAACACACTGAAAGTCATAAAATTGCTTGTCTTTGCAGAGAATCACATTTAATGTAAGAAGTATTGCTAATTGCATATAAATGCACAAAAGGCATATTTAGTTCTGGAAGCACAGAATTTTAGTTACAGTGACCCACATTGCCCCACCCAAAAGAACAACATCAAAATACCACCATATACATACAAAGAGCATCTCTTCTTCTACTTAAATAAGGTGCTCAAAGGTGGGGGTTTTTTTAACTCAAGGTAGAAAAAGCTACTGTAAAAAATTACCGCAAGAACTGCAGGAGCTAATTCCAGTGGAAGTCTGCAGCCATTGTGAGCTACTCCTGAAATACTTCCCAGCTCCCTGGAGCAAAGGCAATTGGTTAGATGATACCCACTTAGGCTGAAACACAACAACTGACTCTGCTGAACTGGTGAACATTTTAGAAAGCCTAACACCCAGCTCCCAAATCCAGGAATTTGGTTTTTTAAAAAAATAAACATTTTTTAAAATAAACCTAAAACACTTTGTTTTTCAGATGTCTCCATGTTTTTTAAAGGTCAAATCTGATATTTATTACTCTGAGTATATAATGAATGACAGGGTCTACATAGAAGTAAGGTTTGCAAAATGTGATGAAAATATTCTATCTTTCTATTAGCATTACCATCAAAAAAGTGAGAATTTCAGTCAATATTCCAGTACTGTCAACATTTTATACTATTTTGCGTTCTTTTGACTTTGACTTCCTGTATTACCCTCCTTAATTAATTCCTCTTATGGCCACTATCTTTTCAATTATCTTTCAATATTTGCACTCTAAATAACTGATCCCATAATGAAAATTTATTTTCAACAGCTTTCTATATTTTTCTGTTCCTCAAGCACTTTCCCTGACAAACTACTGTGTCCACACTTACCAATTCTACATGAAATGCTGTGTTGACTGTATAGTGCTGGTCATGTTCGCACGAATAATCACACTTATCACATCCATAAAATAATCTCACAAAGCAAGACTGAAATTAAGACAACTTGATTCAGCTAGGAGCCTCTGACTCTTGTTCTTCTATGGACACTAGCACATTTAATCTGTTTATATTATTGAATGTCACACACTTTATGAATCAATAAATCCTATGACCAAAAGAATGGAATAATAAAGGAAACAAAAATCCTTCACTGTATGCTATAACATACAGTGTCTGCTGTATGTTAAAAGAATATTGACAGAAAGAATGACAGCAAGCAGGAAAGGCTTTACTAAATATTTAAATACATTAAACACAATATGTCTTTGCAGTGCATGTTACAAAATTTCTACTGATCAAAGTGGAAAAGTTTCACTTCAACTTGACCACATACTTACTGGTCATCTGATATATTAAGTTTTCCTATATTGAAATATCTCTAACACCATTATACATTTCTGTTTTCACAAACTTTGAGGGGAGGTCTAGGAGGTGCAGCAAAATAATTACATTGGCATCAAAGATAAAAAATTTCAATTTAATTACTAAATGAAATATTTTTACTACTTTATTAAACTTTTTGCACTTCCATTTTGACAAGAAAACCTTCACAGCAAGGTCAAAAGAAATGCACACTTTATTTACTTTCAAAGGCATACATGTAAGACCATGCAAGTGGTTTAGAAGGCGGCAGTGTTTTCTAATTTAAAAAATTAGATGAGAAAAATTTACATTCCAGAAATATCCCAGTAAATGCAAAGAAACAGTTAATGAAAGCACAATAAAATGAAATTACTAAGTGCTATTGTGAACTAGGGGAAAACCCACAAAATTGTCTGTCTTATCCTTGTTTTCTTCTATTCCCCCTTGATCTACTACACGTACTCTTAAAACACTTTTTACATATTGGAATGGGAAAGAAGAGGGATAATTAGGTTGTTGTGCAGAAAATGGTTTCTAAAGTATTCAGAAAACCCAGGGATTCTCACTACAATTGAAAAATACTTCAAACAAAGCATTTATTGACACCTTTCATGCTCCATTTAGTCCATAATTGTTTTAATCCCTTCTTCTTTTGTTATGTACATCTCTTACTCTTGAAAGTATATATCGAGTCTTGGATACCAATAATGAGTTTTGGTTTCTTTGAATTATGTACTACCTAAGAGGATGCAGCAATCAAGAGTCTAGAAAAAATGGTAGTATCTGCACATTTAGTGTCACACAACCCACTTAAGGGTAACACTCTTCAAGAAGAATGAAGATATCAAGCAAAAGAATCAAGCAAAAATTTAGGTGTTACAATGCAGCAGTAACTTCTACTTCAAGATTCCATCTTGAATCTACAACTCTTAGATTGTCATAGAAAGCTAACAGATCCATCTCCCACTGCCTAGTTACAGCAGTTATTTAAAAACAGTATACATCTACCAAACAAAATTTTTGTCTGTCTTTGACAGTACAAAACTTCAGTATCTGCCCTTCCAGTAACAGGCATGAAGAGGCAGCTCTATATTATGGAGCAATGAATGCTAGCCCATGTAAAAGCATCATCAAACATGACTGAGATGACCAGACACCTTAAGCCAGTAACTTCCTTTTCTTTAGTCCCTTCAAGAAAGGCAACGGACAGCAGGACCTTTTTAAATACAGCAAGATGAAAAGGTATGGGAGAGTAAGTGGGCAGAAGCTGGGAGTAAGATGAATAGAGAAAAAAGAGAAACAGAGATTCAGGGATACTTGTTTTTCAAGCTGTCTCATGTCTGTGGCAATTTGTTAAGAAACAAATTATTATTATTATTGGAGGATAATAAACATCATTTGGAAGCCTGAAGCTGAAAATGTTTGTGTAATTATTCTTCACCCATAGCTGCACTGTGTTCAAAGCACCTTCCTCTCTTTCTCTGCCTCATTACCCGAAGAATCCCTACAGTAACTATCTTGCCAGATACTGACTTCCAGTCCTTAATAATCCCTCTGACTTGCCTCCAGTGTTACAAGACTTTTCTCCTTAGGTGTGCATGAAACCACTACTGTCAGATATCCAGGATACTTACCACTGTACAGTTTCATTGTTTGTTTACATTTCTAAAATAAACAAGAATAGCCTTCTAAAATGCTTAGTTGCCTTGCAGTCACCCACATAATACAAAAGCAAGAAACACAGGAAATTCAGTATGATTGACCTCTTAAAACACATCTTACAAGCAAATAACAAACCATTATGCCATATCCTAATTTATCTTTTCCCACTTTCCTCAAAACCTGAGAAAACACGTGACTTTCCCAATATATTGTGAGTTGAAGTTGGTTTTGGATGATTATTATTAATCTGATTATTTGATACTACATTCCAGTGCCTTTATCTACATAAACTATAATTCTAAATTATTTAAGTTAATTTTTTACCATTTGCAGTTTTCCTTGTGGTTTTTTTGGCTTGGTTTGGGGGTTTTTGTTGTTTTAGGGTTTTTTTTCTCCCCAGCAGTTTTTCTGATCATATATATTAATTATTATGACCCTTCTATATGCTTTTCTTGAACATATGCTATTCCTACATATTATTTTTATTTTACCTATGTTTCTCTGCTGTCAGGACATACACAAAGTACCAAGAAATGTTTGATACCTGACTGTCCATTCTTGGTCTTGTTTCCTTCTCTCTTCTACACAGAATCATAGAGTAGTTTGAGTTGAAAGGGACCTTTTAAAGGTAATCCAGGATGTGTACATGTCACACAAGAATTTCTCCTTAAATTATTCTGCATGTCAGGGAAGATAAACTGTAATAATGTACACATAAAATTTCATGCAGTTTCTTTAAAAATGAGGTCCACATGGTGAAGACAATAAATACAGTTAGCAAAAAATGTCTCTACTTTCACAGGATTCTTAAATAAACCAGAATTACTTTTCTACTTACCAAGAACACACTACTGAACTAACTGTGTACTTCAGAGCCTTATGGTGAACTATAAATTCCAGTTTGAAATAAGCCTGAGTCTTACAATATCTCAGAATTATTTCTGATGTGGAAATTTGTTTTCCCTTTGAATTTAGCTTTCTTAATGGAAAAGCAGTCTCTGAATTAAAACATCCGCTATTCTAACAAAATAAGGTTGTAGAATGAGAATTACAAGTAATGTGTAGCTAACAGTCAGTACCTTAATTGTCTTGGAAAATGAAGCTAACCTACCTTAAAATTTTAGAATACTCCAGGATAACTACATTTATATCAAGCTTTGAGAGTTAAACAAAGGATGACTGGCTATGATTACAAGTGTATCTAATATTTGAATGTATCCCAGCAGACTAACAGCAGAAATATTTTTCAAGTTATAAAAACTGTTAAGATTTATTATGGATCCAAATTACTCCTCCAAAATATTTTGCCAACACCAAGAGACCAGTAAAATTAAAGCTGAAAAAATTAAATAAATTTTAAAGCAACATGTAGTCATTTTCCCATTTGTTGCACGTAGCTTTACTGCATAAATAAACTGAGACCAAAGACATTCCATAAACTCTAATATATTGCTTGGTAGTAGAGAATTGACTATGATATCAATTGAGAACAGATTGAATCCTCTCTATTTCACATTTACTTCCAAGTCTATTTCTTCTACGATCAAGTAACAGAGTAAGAATTTTTCATTGGGAGCAATCTTACTTAAGTTTTTGAACCTTTAGCTAAAATAATTCCTGTAAGACATATCACTGTCTTTCACCAAAAAGCTGATCTTGAATTAATACAGTTATTACTACCACTGAGAATTAGAGGAGATACTCAGCCTGTTTCCGAATTCAAAGCTTAAGGTAATTGCTTATTCCAGCAGAAGCTTGAGGACTTGCACCCATCTTCTTTCACCTTCTCATCCTCCCATCAAAGAGTAGCAAAACCAAAGGCCATGCACATACATCATAATGAAAATTCCACTACAAGCTTCAAAGAATGTCACATATTAACTCACTACACTGCAAAAACATAACCAAAAGCGGAATAGTGGAATGGTTAATTCCACTGCAAACTGAACCAGTAAACTCAATAAAGCAGCATTACAGGCCAATCATTTGGGTACAATTACTTTAAAGCTGAATATTTCCCCATCCTAGAAGACCAAGGATAAAGGCATGTTATCTCCCAAAAGCCTACTCTTTGTAAACAACTATCTAAACTTGTTGAATCTGAAAGCTGTGCAAACACACTGCAATCAGAGTTCCTACAACTGATAGAAAGTCTTTGTTTAAATAATCTACAAAATGTCAATGTAATACAAATAAGATAAAGCAGAGTTCTTAATGACACAACTTTTGTATCTACAGTATTCTCAACAGTATTAAATCTGCATTGGAGATACAAAGGGCATGTTTTTTCCTAGGCTGACAGCATGCTTAGTTTTCTCATTTACACCACATTGCAATAACATAAAGAGGGGTTTGCCATTAATCCAGGTTTTACTACAAAGCATCTCGTTATTTCTCTGTCAAACACTGGCAATAGTGCCAAATGTCTGTCATCCAATTCAGAGGATTAAGTTTTCCTTTATAGTGCAATTCTTGTACGAATTTATAAAAATACAGATAAAGTTTCTTAGAGCTGGTCACAGTCTACATTTTGGCCTGAATTCATGCCACAGAAGTTGAATATGACAGCTGGCAGGAAGCTAAGGGGAGAATACATCCTCCCTCTTTTCAGTCACTACATTTCTGTTGCTATAGTGATTAATCCTCAATTGAATGGCTGTCTTTGTACATTTCTTTTCAGTAAAACTTTAAGTAAACTTAAGTTGAAAACATGCAGCTGAGTGAAAAAAAGACTCCACATATTCAACAGGTATAGTACAAGTTCTTGTGACTAATACTTTTCCACATATTAAAAAGTGCAAATTAGCTCCAACGTGGGACATCACCAGTTTTTCAAATTACTTAGTATGTCCTGTTCCCATCTTCCATCTTTTCTGTGAAACCTCCAAGCTTTTTCCGAAGAGTTCCCCATGCTCACACAGCACCACCCCCAACACCCTGGATTCCTATTGAAGAAATACTAAACAAATTCAGCTGTATAAAAACTAGAGAAAGCTTATCCCAGACTTCCATACTGTGCAAAACATTTAACGTAAGCTGGTTTTGCCAATTAACACAGAAATTAATTAGGAAATTCATTAAGGAATGCAGTAATTTAATTCAGAATAGACTAGAAACATTAGAAGAAGATATTTAAGTCTTGCCTGTGGGAGGCTTCTCTTTCTTATGGTAGCTAAGAGAAAGTTTCACAAATAATAGTGCAAGTTATCAAAAAACCTAAGCCGGCAAAAAGCTTCTGCACTGAAAATCAGTCAGGTTGCCTTGGAACCTGGAGCCCACCAGGAAAAAAAGACCATGAAAATCAAAACCTCTAAAAATACTCAGTAGATGACTAAGGCCTTACCTTGTTAACACTTCCATTTTTCCCCCAAAATTAATGTCAGAGTAATTTTGAGAAAAGTATCACATAAATTACTCAAGACCTTTTTTTTTTCTCTGAAAGGCTGAAGTTACTGTAGGTCTGCTCTGAAAATTACAGTCTAGCTTTGCAAGTCCACCATGTACACTCTACAAGTTCATTTCAGGTTTGTTTTAAGAAGCTTTTGTTTTCCATATGTTTCTTTCTGTGGTTACAAAAGATAGTTCTTTTTGGTTTTCATCTATGTTCTTAACATATAGTGATGTGATAACAGAGACAGAAATCTTCCATTTGTTTAATGAAAACACAATCAATGTTTAATAAGTCTACCTGCACAAGACTTGAATTTTAACTCAAGTGAAGAACACAGATTGCTCAATCAGGCATCAAATCAGGCTAAACCCAACAAAATAATCCAGAAAAAAACAAGTTATTTATTCCAGTAGATTAACTTCCAATATAATCTTCTTCCTTCACACTTGTATATAACAGACTGTAAAACCCTCCCTGTGAATAATCTTCAGTGAAGCAGCACATCAAGTGTGTTTTGTTCTCAATAATTTTTACTGGAGTGGCTGTGTGCCACACTGAATGACATGCATTTTCTACCTCAAGGTGTTTACAATACTATAGCCTGGTGTGATTCTCCCTGCATCATGACATCACAAATAGAAATTAAACTCATGCTTTAATGCTCATGACTTCTCAGGAAAGATTACGAGCAGCACGAGATCTCAGACTGCACAGAGACACACCTGACTACTTTCTGTGACACTTAGGTTCTGGGACATGCAAGCAAAGTTTGTAACTATAAAGGAAGATGAGATGTACTATTAACCTATTATACAGTGTAATCCATATCTCCAAAATTTCTTCAGAAACAGCATGTCAGCATGGAAGAGAAATCCCTGGTTTTGTTTTGATTACCAAGACTGTAAACACCTCCAAGAATTGACACATCAGTTCCTTCCACATAAGCAGCACTATCAGAAACATCAACTCTTTGAGGGAAGATTATCATACTGTTCCATGCTGCATCAAAAGAAGTGTGGCCACAAGTCAAGGCAGGTGATTCTGTCCCTCTGCTCTAAGTGTAGAGGAAGGCCATAAAAATGACTGGAGGGATGGAACACCTCTCCTATCAGGAAAGGCTGAGAGACTTGCAGTTATTTAGCCTGGAGAAGAGAAGAGTCTGGAGAGAACTTACAATGACCCTCCAATACTTAACAGGGATGAAAGAAAGATGGAGAAAGGCTTTTTAGCAGAGCCTGGTTTTGATCTAGATTAGACATGAGGAAGAAGGCTTTTTTACAGTGAATATCATAAAACACTGCAGAGAGGTGGTGGATGCCCCATCCCTGGAAACATTCAAGGTCAGGTTGGATATGGCTCTAAGGTGTCCCTGCCCATTGCAGGGAGTTTGAACTAGATGAACTTTAAGGGTCATATTCTATAGTTCTTAGGCTTTTTCTTCTCAAAATCTACAGCAATCCAATACTGACAGTTGTGGGCAATGATAAGAACACAGATAATCTTCAGACAAAGGATAATTACGTTCAATTCAGGAACTATTGGTATTACAATATTTTTATTATAATTATAGTTCTAAACTTTCTGCATTCAAGACCATACCTATGCCATGTCTGCCAAAAAACCCCAGTTAATCTTAGTCTTTTAAGTACTTCCCTCATCATACTTGCAAAATAAACTATAAATGAATCTTCACTGCTGTAGATGACTACTTATGAAAGCCCATTCTATAACTTGACAATGTCTTTCTGCACTGAGAATGCTGCTTCAACTCACCTAACAGCTAGAGCATCTTCTTCAATTTTTATGCAATCCCATGGACTTCTGTGATAGAAAGAATGTGTTCCAAAATTTATTTTCCTTTCTTCAGGATAATGTGACAAAATACCTTTCCACATATGTTTGTTACTACTATTGTCATAAACAAACTTTCTTGAATTCAGATGCTGGACAGGATTTACTTTGACTAATGATATTCAATCAAACTATGGTTTACTCTCTTGCTTGTACAATTAACACATAGTTTATACTGTTACATTTATTACTTCTGGATTTTATCTCACCTTTCATAGCTGCTGAGTTGTGAGAGAGCTCTCATGATGTCCTGTTTTTGTTTCTTGATGGCATACTTTATATTCTGGTTGCTGTTACCAAACTGTGCTTTCCAGAGTCACACAGTACTTACAGAAATACAGATTAAACAAGCACTCAGTACTATAAATGTGAACATTCTAGCTAAACTAGTCAGTTGGCAAAATCCCTTTAAAAACTGTATATAGACAATATGACTGCACTCCCCATCACCTCTGGGAAAAAGAAGTGTAAAGGGCTTTGCAGTCTTGAATCCAGGACTCTTATGGAACCTGAAGAACAAAGCAAGCAAGAAAAAAGAAATAGTAGCGAGACCTATTTCTCATAAGAACAATCAAAATTTTGTTTCCTTAAGCCTTTTTAAAGGTACAGAGCAATAGCAGATTAAAATAATATGTTCTACCTGTTCAGAGAAAAGGCAGCTAGGATGTATCAATACTAGGCACAGGTACAATTAAGGATAGACTGAATACTTATTACTGTATAAAAAAAAATAAGCTTGATTGAAGCCTACAGTTTAAAAGGTTAAGAGAGGTGACTGAGAATTACACTAGTGCCAGCTGTGCAGACCTAACACTGGCCTTCTAAACTCAAGGAAAGAAAGTATCACCAAGATGAAATCCGAGGAAAGAAAAGGAGTTCAAGTCTTACACTTTTTTTATAACCAATTCAAATACAAGCTTGTTAGTTACTCATGTTCTTAAGATGTTCTACATACCTTCGGTTATCTTTTGAGGAACAAGACTTGCTGCCTCCCATCCCTTCTAACTTGGCTCCCACGGATCTTTGTACTATGCAACCTCTCTCACTTTCAAAAAAGAGACCTCACAGGTTTTGCAGCCTGCTCCAGCTTTAAGCAATTACTACAATTTAAGCAACTACATTAGTCTCCATGATTCAACAATAAATGAAGCACTGATAAACCTAATTTATACGTTTGTCCACTACAGGTAGACAACCAGGAAGAAGACATTGTCTTGTAGTGGTTTCCAGCAACTTCTTTTTTCTGTTACTCATACTCACATAATTTCCATAAATTCACTACTGAAACTAAAGACCTTAACCTCGGTTCTAAAAGTTCAAGAGAAGTACTGAACCCAGAATGTCATTAGATGGCTAGTCAATAGCAAGAAACTAACATGTCAATGTTCTTACAAGGGGTTTTCTTTATTAACTACTTTAGCTTATTATAACATTGCTTAATTTCCCTGTCATTCCAGATTTCTATGTAAGCATGAAACAAAAATGGCAGTCTTCCACCAAGATTTGTAGGTATTTGTATTTCCCAATTTACAACTCATCCAATTCAACAGAATACTTCTAGTTTTTCAGAATTCTTGAACTCCTTTCACAGAAATATGTCACTGCTTGAAAAATGTATTTAAAATTTATTAAGTCAGAAATGTATTATTACAGACTGCTTACTGAGTGAAATTGTAAAGCAAGAAGAGAGAGTTGGCATAGGTAAAATGAACAGCATGAAGGACATTATACTTTTTTGTCCTTAGCAGACCTATCTATGAAATGAAAATAACCTTTCTTGATTGCTTCTACTTAGAAATAAAACAATTCGATTAAGTGTGCTTAAGAAGGCACATAAATATTATGAAAGCATAAATATTATTCAAGTGCCTTCATGATGCTATTACATAAAGCTTCAACCTAAATACATTGCAGAAAAAGCTTCTAATTAAGAATCTAATATCATTGATACTTAGAGCCAACAGAAAGCTACACAACAGTTTCTGAGAAACTGTTAGACCAATGACACTTGAAAACTACATCAATAAGAAATTTCAGCTGACAAAACTTCGTTTTTTCTTCCAATAACTATCAGTTTCCAATTAACATTCCAACACTCAAAACTGTAATTTTTATTTACTTAAAACAATGATGGAAATTTAAAGACTCAGTATTTTTAATATTACACATGATGCTACTTTAATCTACTGAAAAAGGTTTTTATTAAGCAGCATTATTTTATGCTAAAACAAGTAGATGCTCAGACACTGAACATCCTAACTTTAATTGATGGCAAATTAGTGAAAAATGACCAGCAAAGCCTGATGGCCAGAAGCACAACAATGACCATGTTTTTTCACAAAATGTCTTCTAAGGAAATACAAAGTAATGAAGAAAGAAACACAATAGCAGTAAAATTCTAAGTAGAGAACCTTTCGAAGTTGTCTATGAAGCGCTCTTTTTAAGCAGAGCACAAAAAGTTCAAAATGCCACATTTAAGAATAGGCAGTCACCTAGATTTTATTTCTATATTAGTGCCTTTACGTAAATGAATAACAGGAAGCGAAGAAAGAGGCAGCCTTCTCCACAATTTTTGATGTTTTTCTTCCTACTTAGATCTCCAAGAGAAGTGATACTACTGTTGCTTCTGAGTGAAAAATGCATACCTTAAAAAAATTGACTGACAAGTTAATCAAGAGAAGTCAATCTGCAATACTTGCAGTTACACAACTCTACATAATAAGCTCTAAGTTACATGAACACCACAAACTAGTTTTGAACAGAGGTGGATCAACAGACATTTAGACAAAGTACTCTCTTCAAAGTTTTCTTTCATTTTTATTTGGTTTTAATAATGTTGTTAGCCATTGCCAATTAATAAATACCTTCCTACAGTACTCTTGAGTATTTTTGACCAACTTTTCTCTTAATGAGGGACATTCTAATGTAAATGTGTTAGAATTGAAAAGGCCTTACTTTTACTGGTTTGCCTGGTTTGATCTTCCCAGTATAAAAATTCTTGGCAACTCTGCTAATGGCTTAATTAAATACAGTACAACACCACCACTGGAAGAGCCACTGCGGATGTTCAACACCCCAGAACAACACAGTCGTATGTCTGCAATTTCTGTAATGACTGCTAACATGTCTGTAAAGACTAAGCTGCACACTCACCAGTTACTTATTCTGTGCTTGTGGTTTACCTTAAAAATCAGTCCAGGAAACTGCAAATGTTTATTACAAGGCAAACAACACAGTACCCAGATAATCAGAGTAGATTAAAAACATTGTGTAATAAGAACAAAACTCTGCAAGCTGTACCTGAATTTATTCCAGATTTGTGTGTATTACAAATGCAATTAAACAAGCTACAGGACCAACAAAAAACATAAAACATATCTGTTGCTGCAAATAAGCACTCCCAGTAAACTCTAGTTCTATGTTTAAGGTATTAAACATAGACAATTTGATTCAACTGTAGCAACTGCATATGTTCACCTCCCCAAGACAGCCTGCAAACTGATTTATGTTCAAATTTCGATGCTACAGGGGTTCCAGAATGTACTGTGGCAACTGTACCTCCTGTTACTTTTGTTAACTGGATCCAGGACAAACTGAAGATTTTTCAAGGCTCAAATCAGAAAAACGTAGCATGGAATTTGATTTCAAAAACCCGATCTTTAATCATACCATTTCTCTCACAGAAAAATCCCACAGAGGGTGTTGTGCTGTTTAATTCTCAACTCTTTCAAAGCTGGCTAATGTAAAAGCCACCCCAAAAAAAAAGTAATTTATTAGACCTCCAACTGAGCATTCTCTTCATCCCATCCTCAGTATCTTTAATCATTCACAGTGGCCATTAACAGAAAAACAAGGTTTTTAGAGCTTTTTAAGATGAAAAAGGAGGATAAAAAAAGTTAAAATGACATTTCCAAAAATTTCTCTTTACCTTGGCACTACAGACAGCTACATTAGCAGGGAGCTGGGAAAACTGCTTCAACTCAAATACGTCTCGCACCGCCCACCGGCTCAAGTGATTTTCAGCCTTGCTGGATCCAACCACATTCTGATTTGAATGAATATATGCCACTTCTTGAACACCATCTGATACATTATGAGAAAAATACAATCAAAGATGTTGGTTATTCCAAAACTCTGAAGGTAAACATTTGCACTGAAAGATATTGTAAGTAAAAAAAAAATTACATTGAAGTTGTAAAATTTGTTATGATTTCACTCAGCACCAAGTTTCTCAGTTCTGTGAGATCAACAACAATCATTAGACTTATTTGGATTTATCCAGAGAGTTTAATACTACTTCAATTTCACCGTGGTTATTTTCAGATGGACAAAGATGTTTCAAACCATCTATGGCTTAATGGCTGCAACATCAATGGTTAAAATTAAGTCTTTAGGAATCAAGTCTTCTACATGATGTTTAAAACTCCCACATCACTTTCTTTTTCTGTACATTTTATTTAACAGCCCTGTCAAGACTCTTAAGATTTTACAGTTCAAATATTTAGTTTGTGACTTTTTAATAAATCTTCAATCTCAGCATATTTCAACAGATGTTAAGAGTTTAACCAAGAATTACAAAGCACCCTGTCACCCTGGAAGACAGAAAAGTAAGACTAATACGTAAAGAGAGAGATACGGAAAGATATTACTAAATAATAACTTAGCAGAGCATTTATTACATCTTGTTACAAAAAAATACGTACAGCAAGAACTTAAAACATGTTGACAATGGTAAATTAAACATATTACTTTAGTTGAAATAAAATCAAACAAATTCAGTTAATAGTTACCCAAGAATTTGTCCACTGATTCCATTTTTTGCTCTTGATGCTCAAACACAGTTTTACTTGCATAAGTTCTATGCATAGCATAATTGCTAGACTTCATTTGTGCAACACAGGTATCTTGAATAGGACACAGCATCTTAGACCCCAACTGAACTCTGCCTCTCTGTCGTTTACACTTATAACTTTGCTTTCTGGCATGAATCTTCTCAGCTGGAAAGTTATCTTCAGAGGATGAGAATTCATCTATATTCTGAGAACCACTTTCCTTTCCTTTTCTACAGGGCTTCTTTGCTTGTAGCAGAGATTTGGAGACATTATCTAGTTCATTGTTAAGGGCACATCCTTCCTTCCACTTTGGGAAGTTCAAAGTTCCTAGCTTCCTTGATTCAGAATTATAGGAAAGTTCAATATCATCAGACTCATCACTTATTTCGCTTGCTCCTTTCAAATCTGTGTCATTCTTGATGTTTTCAAAAGACACAGCATTGCTGAAATTTGACTCAGGACTGTGAAATCCAAATTGTCTACTGTTTCCCTTTAATACAAATCCAGCTTTTTCTTTTGCTAACTCTTCACAATTTTCAGATGTTGACCTGTGTATTTCAACTTCTTTAGAAAGCACTGGTTGCTGGCATACTTGAACCTGGGTAGGAAAGATGACATCATCATCCTCCTCAGAACTACTTTCAGTTTCCATGACTGTATCACGTTGCTTTGAGATGCCCTGCTCCTCATTTTTTCTGTCCCCTTCCTCCTCAGAGCCTGATAAACCAAGCCAGTCTGTACTATGCATATCTTGTTTATCAGTTCCATTTGGTGACAGAACAGCTTTCTCATGCTCCAAAACAGGCACACTAGTTTGACATTTCTGAAAATCACCATGCTTGCTATTTACATCTTTTCTTATAGTGTGATCATCAGAACTTGAATGATGAGAGTTATAATTATCATCCCCTTCTCTGGTAGTTTCAGTTTCTCTCTGTAACAACTTAGAGAATCCGCACTGCATTAAGGAAAGCTGTCCTTTTGTTAGCATGGAATTATTTCCATTGCTTGGCTTCCTTCTGTCACATTTTTTCACAGAACTTTCCAGAATATCATCATCACTGAAGTCATCCCAAAAATCCATTTCTTCTCTTTTTAATTGTGCCTGAATGCTTTGGGGATTTCCATCTTCTTTATAGTCTGGTTGTTCATACTAAAAAAAAAAATTAAAGCTAAGTTATTTAACATTAGTAGTATACACAACACACCTAATCCCAAAGCAGTGTAAAAGAAGTGGATTTTCACTATGTTACTCAAGCAAAAAATATGCAAAATAGTATTACAAAATGCAAAATAATTCATGAGAAATTATTGAAGTGTCTGGGAGCAGAAAATTTTTAGCAGAACAACACTGAAAATAACCAATAGTATTACGTACTTGAGACAATATATGCTGCACACTGCTAAAACAACTCATGCCTTATCAATCCACATTCATATTTTTCAAGTTTATACTAATCTCATTGCTACTTTTCATCTTTCAAAGAGACTTTGGAAGGTGACTTCATGATTCAAATCTTAATACCTTGTGTAATGACATTCACAAAAAAAATAAATCACAGTGTAGTGGTAAACTTCCTTGTATATGAGGGCTAACATTAAAAGAGTCACGAGTACATAACATTCCACTCTAAAATTCATCAAGGCCTACTGTTATCAAACAAAATTATGCCCAAGCAATCTTAAAACATTTTTAAGATACTAAAGTCCAGAACACAGCTCCAAGACTGCATACTACTGAGATAAGAATCATGACAATGTGTCAATGGAACGTCAAAAGAGTAAATACTGAACTGTTGTACTCAAAGAGACATTTTAAAATTAATATATTAATCCTGATATAATTCTGCTCATCAAAAGCATTTAATATAAGCTTAAAAAGTTACTGTTTGTCAGCAAGTCATATGTGAGATCATGACCATCCAGTGATGTATTATCAATATGAGATTAAGATCAATGTAAGGGCACACATTAAATACTGACATTTAGTCACAGAAATCTCCAACAGGCATAAGAGACATTGGCTAATTTGTAATATCATTCAGTGTCATCTAATCTAATAAGTTTACTCTTATAGGTCACTTTATAGATCTAACTGCTTGCTTCCCAAAGTACCTGAACATGGCACTCAGTCAAAAACATTCCTACAAATGCAATGCTCCTATTAAAATGACCTTTGCAGGAAAAAATTAAAAAATAAGACCTTATTCCAGAAGGAAACCATTTGATAACTACATACATTAAAAATAAAAAAAGACAATATTGAACAGACGAATCATTTGGTGGGAATCACTGTCTGACTGGCTGACTACAACAACTAAATAGCCCAGGTCTTCTGGAGCTTCACAAAACCTGAAGCTTTCAATCATCTAAACCAACTGTACTCCCTTCCACAATTTCCTAAACAAAACCTTCTAAACAACAGGCTAAAAGTATTATCGATCTAATGACATATTGACCACATTTGCCACTGCAATATTGGGAACTAGAGGCCTGTCAATGCTCTGGTCTACAAGTCCACAAAGATATCTCACCTCTTCTGAGCTGCATGAACAATTCTCTTCCTTCAGCCATGTAGTTGCTGTCATGACTCCTGCTTCTACCTGCCCTTCCCGCTAAAACAATCAAATAAGTAAACATAAACAGATACAGGTTTTATTACAGAAAAAGTCAAGCACAGGAAAGAAAAGTTTCCTTCTTTCTACAGAAGCGTAAGCACCAGAAGTACAACCAGCAAGGTCCAGACTAAATTCCTAGCAGAGGAAAAACAACAAAATAAAGGGAAGAATGGAAAGAAAAAGAAACATGGAACGAAGCTGCACTAAATTTGAAGATGCAAGTTAGCTGCAGCAAACATGCTGCATACAAAATGTATAATACTGCATATACTTAAAGTTAGTTTACACTGTACCAGGCCAACAGCCTTTTAGAGTAATTAAGAAATTAATTTTAAAATATGAAATCTCAGTTATTGGTAACACTTCAAAATATGACATCATAAACCACATTTTTTTAAAACAGTTGTTGACATCGCAAAAAGTACTCTAAAGAGGTTACTGTGACCATAAAAAATATTTTTATTATCAGAATTCTGGCTTAAAAGGTCAGTCTGAGTTACTGATGAATAAAAGGTATCTGTGCACAAAGCTGCATGAAAGTATCAAAAAATAAGTTATGTAGTTTTTATTAAAAAATATATATATATTAGAAATTTATGAAAATAATAATCCAAGCTTTTTCCATTCCTGGATTTAAAGAAATTTATCTGGTCAGTATCAGAATAAGAAATTAGCATGCCTATTTCATTCAAGTCATTGCACAGACAAGTATTGATTAAGTTTTACCATTCTGTTTTATAGTGTTTCAATTCAAAACGATGACCAAAAAGTCCCATGAGGAAAGGAAAAATGTAAAACTAATATCCAAAAATAAAAGGGTAGTACTTCACACCTCCAGGATGTCTTTGGTAAGACAGGACCCATGAGTCCTAAGTTTGAAAAGGTTATGAATCCCAAAAAGCTCTCCTTGATGTTCCTTTGATCCTTGCACTGCCTCGAAATACCGCCTGGCATTTTCAGTTCCAATCACCGCACAGTGAAGTTGCTAAAACAGAACAACACAAGAGGTTTCAGAAGTGTTTGCTACAACAACACATCAGAGTTTCCTGGCACGCACATTATATACACAGCTTTAGATGGAACAAGTAGAAATTCTTTAGAGAGGATATTTTGTTTTAATTTCCCTGGCGGATGTTGGTATAATAGATTGTGGTATAATATGAACCTGCTTGGCTTTACTGAATTAAAAAAAATAGAATATTTGAAGACTTTTACTGCATTGTTGCCTATTATCAAACACCTACCATACATATTACTGCCACTCCTTTATATCTTGACAGCTCAGCTTCCACGATACTAAATTATAAGCATTTTTTTCACCTTCCTTTCCACTGTATGTTTATTTGCTAAGGGAAAACAATCCAAGTATAGCCAAAAAAACCCCAACCCTCAGACTTATAATTACTCTGTCTATTGCTGCTTATTCAACTTGAAAAATATAAGTCAATTAGAAAAAAAGAAAAAAAGAAAAATATTTATACATCCTTTCAAGACTTATACATGCTTTCTGGAAATCCAAACAGACAGTATCCAGGTCTTCTTTTTCCATAAGATCACCAACTCCAAAGATCTCTGCGAAGCAGGCTCCCCTCCGTTAGGATTTCAGCGAATATAGTTGGTTGTAATCCACTATTGCTCATTTTGTTAGCCTTTCTGGGACTTTTCCTATTGATACATGCTGTTGAAAGGAATTCTCAAAACTACTTTGCACATGAGAAACTTTGGAACAGGATCCTCTCCAAGCTTTTCTGTGAATGTGTATGTAAAGAATAAATAAACTTTAGGGTGGTTTTTTGCAATGAACACTCTTTTAAACCTTACTAATGTCCATAGAGCAGTACAATTTGTGCTCATAATGTGTTAAAAACCTAAACTATTCGCTTTTATGTTTTTAGACCACTGCCCCTCAAATATTGTTTTAGGACTTACCATGCATTGTATTTAACTTGCCTTTCTAGTATATTATCTCAACTACTAAAACATCTTAGTTCTGAGTGTCTGTACAGAATCTCTGCAAATTTCCCAATTACGTGTTCAGCCCATCACCTACTCCTTTTAATTTTTCCTTATGTTTCCTCTTTCTTATTTATATCATTTTGTCAAAATTAAACAGAACTCTAATGGCTTTTTGGCTTCTACAAAACACTGACTTTAAGTGAGCTAAAAGTCACTGTTACACTTCTGAAAGCAGCATTTTAAAGTAAACCATACACATTACGTAACAGCACCTTAAGATTTGATCTTCCTGAGGATAAATTCCTTTTATGACTATCTGCTCTGTGAAATCAGATGATCTTAGAACCTTATTTTTATTTGTAACTTATTCAGATCTTAGGAGAATAATGACAATCTTTTTACTGCTGCATTTCCCATTCATTCAGCCTCCCATTTCCTCCTTGTAAATAACCCAGCTACAAGTGCTTGTCACTGAAGACTCATTAACAACTTTTCATTTTTATGGATGAAATATCAAATTATTAGGTTAATTCCTCAAGTCTAATGAAGCTTTCTTCAATATATAGTATCATTCTCCCACTGAGATGACCTACTTGTATCTTTTCTATGTAATGCATTCTTCAGGACAACTGTATGCCAATGGTTTTCTTCCTTGCTCCAACTTTACATATCTGTAACGTCAGAACTTGAAAAATCAATCATCTCATTTCTTAACCTGCACCTTTTGTTGAGAAAAACATGCTCATATTTCTTCTAGTTCCTTATTAATCTGTAGTCTGCTCTTTGCTGATCATGTTTGAGCTTGCTTATTTTTTGTTTCAATTCCGATCTCATCAGCAGTTTGTAGATCATGTGTTCCTCAAACCACGCACTTTTCTTTTCCTGATCTCAGGTACTTCAGCCTGTCATGGTTTAGGAATGATATTCCCCAATTTAGTGTTCCCACTGAAACATTACAAATCACACACCACTTGGCAACTCCTTCTACCCCCTCCCCCAGCAGCAGGGTGAAGAGAACTGGAGGCTCAGGGTAAAGATCAGGGGTTGAGAGAAGAACGATTTACCAGAAACAGCAGTGATGTAAGAAACAAACAATAAAAGCAACAACATGAATAAAAAGGTGTACAAGAGAGGTGAACAATTTGTACACAATTGCTCACCACTTGGAAACTCCCAACAATACCCAACCTCTCCCTCCACCACGCTACATGACCCAGAGGAGACCACTTCCCCCATTCTCAAAAAATGACAGGAGGTGGTATAGAATAACTTTCAGGCCCTGGCCATGCCCTCTTCTGGCTACTGCAAAAATTACCCCTGTCATGGCTGTAACCAGGACAAAGCCTATCAATGCAAGTCGAAAAATCTAGAGTGCAAGTGATCCAGGCTAAGTGTTCCAGCTAGCAGCATCACTTCTCATCTTCATAATAGAACCAATGACACTTCCCTATCCTTTTACAAGCAAGTTTCCAGAATCAGGAAAGTTGCAATGCCTCTTGCTTTTCTTCTATATCACCAGCAAGAGTTCTGCTTTACTTTCTCCAGACTTTCATGAGAAAAAGCTGCCTGAATCAGACTGCTGCAGACACTAACTACATCTATCACAGTTGTACTTTACAAGTCTTCAAATAAAAACAGTTCTCTGTATAACCTGAATAAGGTATAATTGCATAATTAAACTGTCAATAGTTACAGAAAAACTTGAATACAAATATAATTCTGTTCCATTCTTTGACAATTGCTAAATGACGCACCTTTGCTTAGTAAGTTAACATCATATACCATAAACTCAAGGTAAAATATGATTTTACTATAGCCTAGATCAGCTTTCAGTCCCTGAAACTGCTAGGAAGAGCTCCCCATTTGAACAGTGTGTGCACTTTACCTGTTTATAAACTTGTCGCAAGTACATCATCTCTTCCACAGTTCCCAAGGATATCAATCTAAACACTTTAACAGCTCTGTATTGGCCAATTCTGTAAGCTCTGCAAGGACATGGTACATTAAAAACATTTTAAGAAATGAGAGCTTTTAGGGGTAGTAATAAACAATAAATGAACTACATACATAAAAGCATTCTAATAAAACAGGATTATTCTAAATCATGCATATGTTGATTGGGTTGTTTTCCTTACTTTTCTAAATTTTCCTCAGTAATTCATCTCCTTTTCCTTTACCTTTAGTATTTCATATTTCTCCCCAGGCCTATCCAGTTTAAAAAGCTTTCTCCTCATTTTATATCAGAAGAACTGTCTCCCATCTCTCCAGAAAACACATCTTCCACTCTGTTTATCTCAGGTTTGTTTGGGTTCTTTTTTTTCCCTCTGTGTCTCCACCTACTTTTTCTCAAAGTATTCTCCTATTTGCATTATACAGGAATTAATTCATGGATTACTTAGAGCAGTCTGTTCTTTCTTAACTTTATAAATCACTTTACAAGATACAACATCATAAAAACAGCTAATGAACTGGCAGTGTTCTATTCAAATGGTAAATTCTGAGACTTCTAATAGACTATATTCCACAAAGTTCATGGGAGGCTAAAACAATTTATAGTAATGTGACATTACAAAGATTCTTTAAAGATAGTCCCCAATACATGTTTCTGACACATGTGTTTCTCTATAACAGGTGCACATAAACACATCCTAGAAATCAGAAAGACCCTTAAAACAGAATTACATAATTGCATGAGATAACAGAAACAAGTTTATTTCTGCTTATGAAAATACACAAATCTACTGAATTTTGAAGGTTTTCAATATTCTTTACTTCAGTTACTCAAAGGTTTGCCTTGGATTCCTAGGGAAATTCCTACAATCAAAAAGCCTCGAAAGAAAAATCTATAGTACAGGAAATACTCCAACACCATAATATCAGAATGTGAATGCTAAACATTCAACAACACCATAATTAGATGTGAATGCTAAAAAGACACTAATCTCCACAATGGTGAAGCAGAAGAGAACATAAAGAGCTCTTGTCTTTTAGGGTTTTGGAATTCAAAACATCATTTGAACTAAGGTCAACTACAATGTACTCTGTCATGAAAAACACAAGAAAAATGTCATCTACACACACATATTCTAGAGATCACAAAAAGTTATAGCAACCAAGGGGAGCTTTTTGTTGAGTTGGTTTTTTTCTGGCCCACTGCCACAAAAAAGAAATAAAGGAAAATAAATTGTAAAATTTAGGGTTATAAATAATCCCATCAAAGCTAAAAACTAACTTAGCTGGACCTTTCCTGTTGCCTTGTGGATGAATGAGACTATGTAAAAAATTTCTTACTTGAGGAAAAGTTTCAGTTGGACAATCAGATTATAGAATGAAAGGAAGAGCACAACATGGATCAAATTCTGCATTTTAGGTGTACCTGTCAATCGCTTGAAGATCATTTGCTGGATTCCATGTAGGATCAAAGAGTATAACAACATTGGCACCAACAAAATTAAGACCCAGTCCACCAGCCCTAAAAACATAAAAATGAAAAATCAGAACTATATGATAGTAAGAAAAACACTGAAACTAGATTGTTCTGTATTAGGTCCATACTGGCATACCCTTCCCCAACATAAAAGAAAGAACCCATTAAAGATACTGAAAACAGTGGAGTACACCTTTGTGTTACTGTTGTACTAATAACCACCAAGTACTCAAATAACCACTGCTATAAAATGCAGTTTTCTCATGTAAATATCACAATTGCTACAGATGGTATGAATAGTTGAGTCCTAACCAACTACTATCAACTTACTTAGCAAAAATCCCAGTTGCTACTTCATTCCCATTAAGTCCTACACAAGCCAACTCCCCCAGATACTATAATGAAATTCATAACCAGTTTTATGCCAGTTAACATTATGGAAGCAGGAAAATTACAGGTGAAATTTTACTTCCTCTAATCTCAGTACATAGTTTTTGAAAATAATGCTATGCAGCTTCCACAAAAATGGTCACAACCTCAGGTAAGTCACATCTGTAAGCATTAACAACTGACACAAGTGTATTTGTACAGTTACAGGGTAACTGATTTACTGAACACTAGATAGACATATTCAAACAAACTACAAGTTAAATTTTCTTACATTGTAGATACAAGACATATGTTAATTTCCTGAATGCTGTTGAACTCTCTTACAATTCTGATCCTATCTTCTGATTTTGTATTTCCATCAAGTCTTCGGTAATCTAGCCCAGATGCCATGCAGTACTGTTCCAGCACATCCAGCAACTGAGTGGAAAAATGAAGAAAAAAAGAAAAGAAAAAATTAAGTACTTAATACTATCTTTTTAATTAAACATGATCACAGGGGCCATGTTTATCAATTATATTTTCAGTACACAACCCATTGCAAATGCGACTAAATCTTTGCCATTTTGGTATTAACATTCATGATTCTCTTTAGCCGTGATTCTACAGCACTCGAGGTGATTAATGTCGGTCTGCTGTGGTCTCAGTCCACCATCCAACCCTGGCTGCCTGTTTCACCTCTAACTGTCACTCAATCCAACCCAATAAGCTGGCAGTCCATTTGAGCAGCTTCCTCCCATCTTAGCAAGTTGCAATTTCTCAAAATACAGTAAATGAGCACCACAGCCAGCACAGAATGCACAGAGTTCAGGGGCATGGAGTGAAAGAGATTGCAGTAACCAGCAGTCAGTCTGCTACTGGACACCATAAAATGTAGCCTAAGACACATGAGTACTACTTCATCTAAACATTAAACTTGCATTCTTTCTTAAAGCCAAAAAAAGGGAGGCATTTAAGACTCTGAACTACCATTCAAACTACTACTTTTTAAAATACTTTTTAGTGCTATCATTACAAACATTTGAATAAAAAGCCCAATTACTATAGAGTGCACTATTTCAGGAAACACATTATTCCCTAACAAGAAAATCAAGGAGCAAGTCCCTTAAAAGTAAAATATACATATATCTGTTGCTCCAGTTAGACAGTTTTAAATTCAAATCAACTCGTGTAGCAAGAATTGAAGTTTCATTGTTGATGATGATCAAAAGACAGCAGAATGAGGAAACTTAACTTCCGGTCCTAACACAAAGGTTTTATGATATTGCAGTCATACTGTGCTGTGACAGTGCTCTAACTCAAGACATACCAGCTGAACTGAGCTATCTGCACCTGAAGTAATAGAACTATTTCAAAAAGCTCTAGGGAAGGCAGAAGAGTGTTACACTTGTTTTGCCATCATTTTTATCATGAGGAAACGTAAGGTTTCAATATGCTTGTGGAGTACAGCATACTGTCCTTGTAATTTCTTCTCACAGTAGAAGCAACAAGGAAATGTGGTTGACAAGGTGTCACTTGAGTGACTCACACTTCAGAACTTACTGCTCCAGTTAATTGATAAATCACACAGAGCTCACCTTCGTGGAAAAGGAGAAAAGAAGAACTTTATCCTTATTTTTTCGGAAGTGATTTAAAAGCTGCTGAAGGACCTGTAAATGAACCACAGAAGAAAAATGAAGAAATTTTTATCTACAGGTCATCTCACACACACACTTACTCATGTTTTCAACCTCCAAACAGGCTACACTGTACTAATTATTTGCAAAGCCAAACAGAGCCATAACAAAAACCATTACTAACATAATAAATGTGCCAAAGGTAATGGAGATGCTGGACTTTGCATTTTTCAGTGATGTACATGGAAAGCCTACTGTGAAAACGTCATCAGACCACTAAAAGGTAAATTCAGAAGCTACTTGTGTCAGTGCATATACTGCAACAAAAAGTTACTTACGTCACACACTAGCTCAGATTCTGAGTTTCTGCATTTAAAAAATGCACATATTTATCCTGAAAACTCCAAGGTCTGTTTAAACTTTCTGTCCTACATCAGAGTTCAGATCTTCTTGGAACTTTCCTTCTTAAAATAATCAGTGAGATGTGTGCCCCTCCCCACTCCCACTCTCATCTGTTGCTCTGTTTACAGTAGGATCCAGCTTCCCAGACTCTGCACAGACCTTGAAATGCCAATAATCCGCCCACACACAACGTTCTTCTGGTGGGGAAGCAAATAATCCAGAGCCTTGTGTATAATAGCAATACTGTTATTTTCAAAAGAAGCATGTCCACATCTGGCAATGGCAGCTCCAGAGCACTGTGCAGAAGCCATACACAATGGGAAAAGAGGAATTTTCTGTACCATAACTGTAGCTTTTTCCCACTGGGCAATAAATATTTTTTAATTTATATGTATTCACTGATAAGTACATAAACTGTTAATCAAGAGTGATTTCACTAAAAGCCTAACAAATCTTTCACAATCAAATAATGATGAATGTTTATATTGTTACAATTCTGGACAATATCTAGAACATAAAATGATAATTATATGTCACTTATGAGCTCCTTAGTAAATGTTAGCCAGCCTGTTAAAAGTGAAAACAAGGTACAAATGACAGATTTTTTCGCCTCGTTTCATTGCACATGAACATATAAACTAGGATTTATTTTACCAGGGGAAAAAAAATCCACAAAAGGCAATTTAACAAGAGCTATACTACTTACATTTGCATTTTATTTAGCCACATTAAGAAAAGAAACAGAAGTGACATTCTTTTAAACTCGAAGGGATTGGCTTCTGTGTTACTGTTGTCATTATTAAAATGCAGGTCAAATAATGAATTTCCTATAGGAGAATACAAAAATAAATCCCCACAACATGCTTAAATAAAATGGATCAATTTCATCCCCATTGGGAATTTAGGTATTCTGGAGTAAGAAAGAAGTCTAACAGGGAAAAGTAATGAATACTTTCACACCAAAGAGAAGTAAATTCTACACTTGCACACCAGAATATTATCCTGTATGTTTTTAGTCCAAAACAGAAATACTTGATCATACTCAAGCAAAAGTATACCTTCTTTGTAAGAGCCCACATGGATTTAAACATATGCCTCCCAATTGCTACACATTGTGAGTTGTCTGTATGTGATGTAATTTTACCTCTTGCTTTTGAGAGTTTTCTTCTACAAGGATGTTCAAGTTAGCCTACAGTATTTTTTAAGCCTTCAAAGCCGTGCCTGCCTGGATCAGGGTTATGTTTAATGGTAGAGGTTATCATTTCTTGCAAAGTGCTCCAACAGATTTCCATTTTCCTACTGAATGACGATATGCCAAGCAAAAATAATTAAATCAATACAACAGTTATTCCTAAGAGATTTGTAATATGAGCGGTATTCCAAAACTCCACAAACAGATGTCTGTGGAAATATTACGCATGCAGTTACAAAAAAAAAAAGAAAAAAAAAATATTTCAACTGCCCAGACATTTAATAACCCTTTACACTTAGAAAGCTTATAGAGTCTGAGACACAAGTTTAACAAAACTGTAGAAATTATCAAAAAAGGTAGTCTGAATGAGAATTACTGCAGACTTGTGAGACTATACTCATCTTCTTTTCCAAGCAGTCCCCAATACTTCTGCGTGGACAATCTGAAATCATTGTGTTTCAAAAGCGATGAACCACTTGTCCTTAGACTTTGCAGGTCCCCACTATCTTACATCATGACAGAAAAATGGTGGTTTCCAAACAAAGCAGGACACTCCTTTCATTCAGTTCTCATATATTCAACTACTTCTATTTAAAAATCTAAGCATGAAATTCACCTTGTAATAAAACGTGTAAGTGAAGTTTGAAAACTGTATGTTCTGCAGTACGAGTGAAAAGGAGGAGATTATTTCACAAAAAAAGCTGAAGCTCACTCAGACCATATCACTGTGTACTACCCACCTCCCACTGTAACGCAGACATATTAGTGTCCTCATCATACCATATTATCTATACCATCAATGATTATACATGTTGTACATTTGGATTGTACAGACTGTTTTTTCCAGGCTCTTCTTGTAATCCAAAATTCAGAACAGAAAACCTGGGGTGGCATGTTGTAAATGCTAAACACAGCTTCCAAAACACAGAGAGATGACTGCAGCCACAGCAACAGGTAGGACACAAACACCACATGCAGGCCACTTTTTAACCCTTGCATACAAGCAAATCTAGTTTTACTGGTGGAAGTAATTCATATCCCACAACAGAACGTTTCCCTGTGTGTTTTATCTCTGTTTGGTTGGAGAACAGACACTTTAAGACAGAACCTTTTCAACACTTCGAAACAGTTACAGCTTCTTAGCTAATAAACTTCATTTAAAAAAAACCAACACAGCCTTTCTCCCTTCCCTGAAAAAAATTTTAAAATATTCCACAGACTCTTTTTCAACTATGATTATCTACAAAAGAATTATCACCTGTACCAAAATTTCTGTGTATTCTGTACTGAATTTTAATTTAAAAGACAAAGTAATACTTATGTAGTCTACACTGCCAGATGAAAGTTACAAAATAATTTCACTTAGTTTCTAGAATTTATTTATGAACCAGAAAATGTAAAGTACTACAGTGCAACAAGGCTATTAAAAACATTTTACCATCATTTGTCTCAGTTATTTCCAAATAAACATGCTAAAATCCCTTTTATCTATGTCATTAATAAAGATATTAAAAAATGCTGATCCCAGTATGAATCCTTGAGGGACCCCACTTGTCACTGATGTCCATTGTGACTCTAAGCCGTCGACCACTACCCTCTGGATGTGACCATCCACCCTATTCCTTATCCATCTAACAGTCCACCCACCAAATCCATTACTTTTTGGTTTAGAGAAAAGGACATTATGGAGGACCTTGTCAAAGGTGTTACAGATGTTCAGACAGACAACACCTATAGCCCTCCCCTTGTCCACTGATTAAGTCACTCCAGTTTAGAAGGCCACTAGATTAGTCAGGTGGGACTTGCCCTTCGTGAAATTGTGATAGTTGTTTCAAATCACATCCCTGTCCTTTATGTATCTTACTACAGCTTCCAGATGGATCTGTTCCATGATCTTCCCAGGCACAGAGATGAGCCTGACAGGTCAGTAGTTGTCACAGTACTCCTTTGTCATCTTTTTTAAAAACAGGTAAAATGTTTCTCTTTTCCAGCCACCTGGGACTTCACAGACTGCAATGACTTTTCAAATATTACAGAGACTAGCTTAACTACATTAGCCAACTCCCTCAGGATTCTGGGATTGATCTCATTGGGTCCCAGGGACTTATGTACAATGAGGTTCCTCAGGTGGTCATAAACCTGATCTTTACTCAGAGAACTTTGTTCTCCCAGTCCACATCCTGCTGTCCACACACTCAAGAGGTATGAAAAGAGAGGTCACGAATGAAGTCTGAGGCAAAATGCTGTAGAGTACCTCAGTCTTCTCCTCCATTCATTGTTCCCAGTTTTCCAGCATTGCTCATCAGGGGAGTACACACTTCTTTCAACTTTACTTTTCTGGCTGATGTACCTGTAAAAGCCCTTCTTGCTTTATTTTGCATTCCTTGCCATGTTCAGCTCTAGCTTCACCTCAGCCTTCCTCATCCCATCCCTACACACCTAGCAATATCACCACATAATTCAGAATATTCTGTTTATACTAAGACATATTTCATGAATGGCACAAAATTCAAGTTTCCCTTAAAAGAGAAAGCAGAGCAATTTCTCTCAAAGTAAGCAATTCTTTCAGTTAATTTTATCCTAATTTATGGACTGAAATAGACACTACAGATTTCTAGAATGAAACATCATGTACAAAACCAGTCTGTCGTAACTGCAGCATTTGAAAACACACCTATTCTGTAATTCATGAAGTAAAAAAAACAACCAAACAAGCAGAAACCATCATAATAATACAAGATTATGATTTCCCACCTTGGAGGAAAGAAAGGGTCATATTGCTTTGGACCTTTGCCTTCAGTACAGTGTTTGATCTGACTTTATTTGAAAGATCAAAGAAAAAATGTTCTGTGAAAGAACTACAGCAATTTTTTCTTTTTTCTTTCTTACTTTTCGGCATCTCTCATTTACCAAACACATTGAAGAGATATTTCTCCATATAACGAACACTTCAAAAATGCAAGATTGGAATTTATAATCCATCTTCCCATTATATATACTGAGCTTCTTAAAAAAAAATGGAAACTTTCCCCATCAAGGCTCTTCTCAAGAACATGTGCTTATTAAGGATCTGGGTTCGGGGAGCTTGTGGGGTTTTTGCCTCCCCCTCCCCCTTTCTTTTTTTTGGTGGAGGTGTATGGTTTGGTTTTGGGGTGGCAAAGAGGTTTGGAGGGAGAGGCTGTGCTTGTCTTTTTTTTGCAATTACCTATGATCTATATTAAGAAATACCTTGAGATAACACACCTTAACACCCAGGGCCACTGCACACAAGCATGAGAAAAGCCTTACTGCCACCAGCCAAGGTTCCATCCAACTCACACAGCCACAGTCAGCTCTACCTATGAGAAGACACTGCAGTCTGTGCTATCCCAGAAACAACTCAAGACTTACAGCTATGGTTTGGAATAGATTCCGCCCAACAGGCAGCTCTAAAAAATATAGGCTTTGAAGGCACATAATTTTGGAACCTCTGTAATAACTCAAGCATTTTTGCTTGTTTGTGTTGTTCACTTCTGTGTCAAAAAACACATAATGAAAATGTTCTAAGGCAGTGCTGGAGTGAAGTGTGCAATAGCCCCAAGAGGCAAAATCCTTAAGAAAAGAAAATTAATTTTAATCACAGAAGCATTTAAGTTGCAAAAGAACTCCAAGATCGAGTCCAGCCTTTGACCAAACACAACTCTGTCAAATAGACAGCACTAAGTGCCATGTCCAGTCATGTCCTGAACAATTCCAGCACAGTAAATCTCCCCCACCACCCTGGCAGCCAAATCCAATGTCTGACAACCATTTCCATGAAGAAATTCTTCTTGATGTTCAGCCTGAACCTCCACCAGCATAGTTTGCAGTGATTTCCTCTCATCCTATCACTTGTTATCTGGGAGAAGAGACTGATTCCTATATGTCACGGTTTAGGAACGGTACTCCGCAATTCAGTGCCCCCACTAAGACTCTCCCAAAGCAGATGCTGCTCTCTCACTCCCTCCTTCCCTCCTTCTACCACGGCAGGACGAAGTTGAGAATTGGAGACACAAAAAGTGAACATCATGGGTTGAGATAAAAAGATTTTACTGGAAACAGCAATAAGGAAAGAAAGCCAACAGTATTAATGATAAAAGTACAAGAGAGAGGGTGATTCACATGCAAAAATGCTCATTGCAGACTCTGAAAAAATAAACAACACTACTCCTGCCATGTTTTTGTCAACGAAAAGACACTCCCTTCTTGTTGGAAAGCAGAGAGTCTCTTACCCATGTCCTAGCAATGACAGGGAGGTAGTATAGAATAACCCCCTGACCACACCTGCACGGCTCTAGCTGCCTCCTCACAGCTGCTGCACAAAATTAACTCTATCCTGGCCAAAATCAGGACAGCATCTTACCACAACCTCATTTCAGGCAGTTGTACAGAGTAATAAGAAGGCTCAGGGAAGACCTTTGCTCCAGGCTAAACAATCCCAGGTCTCTCAGCTGCCCTTCACAAACCTGACACTCCAGACCCTTCACCAGCTCCATTGCCCTTCTCTGGACACACTCCAGCAGCACCTCAGTGTCCTTCTTGCCGTGAGGGGCCCAGAACTGGATACAGCACTCAAGGTGTGGCCTCATCAGTGTCACGTACAGGGAAAGAATTACTTCCCTGATCCTGCTAGACACAAAATTTCTGATACAAGCCAGGATGCCACTGGCCTTCTTGGCCACCTGGGCACACTGCTGGCTCATGTTCAACCATTGCTGACCAGCACCTCCATGTCCTTTCTCATCAGGCAGCTCTCCAGCCACTCTGGCCCAGCCTGTAGTACTGCAGGGGGCAGCTGAGGTCAAATGCAGGACCTGGCATTTAGTCTTGTTGAACCTCATACCATTGGTCTTGGCCCACTGATCCCTCTGCAGAGCCTTCCTACCCTCCAGCAGATCAACAATCCCACCCAGCTTAAGTTTACAAACCTACTGAGAGTGCACTCGATCCCCTCATCCAGATCATCAGTAAAGACATTAAAAAGGACTGGCGCCAACACTGAGCCCTAGAAGATACCACTAGTGATTGGATGTCAATGGGATGTGGCAGCACCCATCGCCACTCTCAGGTAACCAGCCAGTTCTTTAATCCAGTGAAGGGTGCACGTGTCGAAGCCATGGGCTGCCAGCTTTTCCAGGAATGTCATGGGAAAATAAAAAAAAAATTTAAAAAATTAAAAAAAAAACCCCAAGAAAGTAAAATAGTAATGTGAATAACACCATGGTAAAATAATCAGCAACAGAATCCCTTCGTAAGCAATTCTTCAACTCCTGAAGATGATGGATTTGGTTTTTAGAGTTATGTATTAAAAATTTGCTGGTAGCTAATTTGATGACTTAATTCACCTTCTCAAAAATTAAGTGTATACAACAAAGTTAATATGCAGGTATTTCACACATACGTATTAACAGTAAAGAAAGATCTTGCTTACATAGTAACAAATCAGTAAAGTGATAACAGCCATTACTGCTACAGCAACATAGTCCTCCCACTGCCACCAGTCCCAAGAAGAAAATGTTAATATCCAGGTTTATGGAGAGCCAAAATTCTGCATAGCTTCTCACCCCCCTCGGGTTACTGTCAGCTCAGGAACACTACTAAAACTAGTATGGTATTCTTTTTAATTAGCTATATTAGACATATTTTTCATCTACATTAAACAACACCATCATCATCTACACTATATGTCATCATTAAACATCTTTTGCTCCTTTCTGAAACCAGAGAAAGACAGTTCCTGAGGTAAGGAGTTTTACAGATTCATACTAGACACATTTATTTTGGTAATCTTTAGCACGACTACTATTATTTTAATTTAATGTCCAAAGTGTTCAAGAAGTCAATAAGCACTCAGTACATCTTCACCAGTTCCATGCTATTCATGATTGTGTAGGTCCCACTTGCATTCATCCTAAGACATTCTTTACAGGCTGGGGAGTCCCAGCCTACTTGGCTGCTTCCGACACACTAATCACCTTTGTGGCCCTTCTCAGAATCGTCCTCTAAACTTTTTCAAAGTCTTAACATATGCTTTTTGAGAGCAGAGACTGGAACTACACACAAAATTGAAAGTGTGCACAAACAATTAAGCCCATAATGATTTTGTTTTACTTCCATTTCTTTGCCAAATATTTCTGACTGTCATTGGAGTCCATGGTTTCATGAAACAGTCGTTCTGTTGACTACAGGGGTCATCTCCATGCCCACCATTAAACATGTGAAGCTAAAATCCCAGAAAATCTGAGCATCACAGATTACACTTATCCAGTCTTTGCCCAGATGCATACTGATCCATGACAGGAGATACATGCTGTTGTATGACCAACCATAAACAGAATGATTAAAACCTCCACAACTATAAGGTGTACGTTTTCTTATATCCATATAATATAGGCCAAATCTATTACTATTAATAATATTTCTTTTTCTTCTAAGGAATGGGTTTACCTTCATTTTTCCACTGTATTTTGGATCTGAAAGAGTTTCAAAGGCTGCATCTTTGCTTAACTGCACAAAATCTGGAAAACTGGAAAATACCTGGCTGCAAACTCGTTTGATATGCGCTTCCTGGAAGAAAAGCAGAAAGACTGAATAGGTGCTAAAAATCAGAGCTATATTAAGCCATACAAAGAGTTAAACAGGATGAAACATGATCTACCAAAGTATCTCAAGCAGAGTTATATGGTTTTTAATTTAGTTCACTACAAAACTGCTGGATAAAACATATCCCATGTGTTTTGCTTTGTTTCATTTAAAAACAAAAGAGACTCTCAATCTGAAATCACAGATCATATTAAAAATTTCTTCTCCTGGCCAGAATTGTCAGTTTCAAAAAATTCTGCTGCCTTGAGGTTTGCATTACCCAACAGTTACGCATCAAAATTTTCTTGACCCTCTGGCATAACAAGCCAGTATGGGAATTACATATTGTTCCACAAAAAAAATTGTACAGGAAATGCACTTAAGCTGTTCAAAAGCCACATAAAGCTCCACTACTAAATTTAACTCTGAACTTAAACATGACCTCACACTTCAAGTCCACTTTTCCAGAGACAAAGAAAAGATTACATCTCTCACCTAAGAACAACACATGCAATGACCATCAATATTAAAGGTTAGAAACACTACAAAGTATCACTTTCCTTAGTAGAAGTTGGCAAAATTAATACTTATGCATGACGCAAAAGTTAGTAAGTCACAGAATACTCGTATTCTGTTATTCCAGAGGTTATTTAAATATCAAATGTTATAAAACTACATATACAATACACAAAAAAGCCCACTGGAAACATCTGAGTATATGCTCTGTATAAGGCCCCGAACACTAAAAGTAACATTTCCAAAAAAGCAAAACTGCTTTAATGGAACAAACTTGCAAAATTAGCTGGGACATTCTGATTTCTCTCCCTTGATAGCTTCTAAGAGAAAGTGGTAACATCCCTAAATCTCTTTCCTCATTCCTGGATATTAAGGCTCACAAACAAACATTTCTAAAAACTGCCGTTTGTGGGTCTTGTTACTTGCCACAGTAACAAGATAAATTGATATTGATACTTCATTGATCAATTTCTTCCAAAACATGTTTCTCATTATTTAAACAAACTTAGCTCTTAATAAAAAGTACTAGAGAAAAAAAATTCTAATTATATATTATTTATTTATTTACTTGCACAAAGACATTCCTCTTATAGGCACTCTTCATAAATGTAACAAAAATGGCACTATTACAAACCATTAAAAATTACCCTCCCTCCTAATCTCTCCAATGTTTTATAACCCTTCTTTTCAAATATGCATCAACTAAAAGAACATGTTCTTTTGTATAATGTCTTTATAAGGTATGCATTCTATATGACTGAATGGAAAAGGAATTTCACAAAATATCTTAACTGCAGTTAGTTAAGACTTAAAAAGGAAGCCAGTAGCAATTTTCAGTTAAGAGTTTTCATCCCATTCATTTTCCACAAGTCCACTTTTTAGATACTTCTGAAACTAACCTGCAGCTTGGTACTGTTGTCTGTCTGCAGCAGTGCAGCATGATTTGCAACCTTCTGCAGGATCATTAGGTAACTGAAGCGCAATGACTTAATAGTTTCACCATGTGCATTTACCTACAAAAAAATCCAGTTTATACAAATGAATACTCCTGAAAATAAGTAATAATCTCAAATGAATGCTATTCTTACCAGGTTTAATGCATTAACCATTCTTAGTACTACAATTGATCCCCAAGAGATGTATAGTGTATTTCTGATAAAAATGAAGCAAGTTTTGCTTTTCCTGAAGCTTTGTCACCCTATTAATAGAAACATTTTCTCAGTATGAAAAAAACCCTGCAGCTATATTCATTGTTTGCTAAACATTTCAGATAGTAACTTCTACAGATATCACATGGAGATAACCAAAAACTCTTCAGTAAACAAAAAGGTAACTTTACAAGTGATTAAATCAAGCCAAAGCAGTTTGAATGACTTCTTACCATTCAACTGCTAACTTTACTTTTCTCTCCAGCAAAACCCTATGAAGCTTTATAAACATCTCAAATAACATAATGGAAGCTTCAGACATTCTACAATGCAACAGCAGCAATCTCATCAGCTGTTTTCCTGGTTATGGTTGGCTGGTTTGATCAATAGTTGTTTTCCTTTGCCTTCTTGAGTTACTAAATTTCACAGTTAACTCTGGAATAAGACAGTCCGTAAGACCTCTCAACTATCTTCAGGCCTGCCTACTGCCCTTTTTGAATCAAGTTCAATAGCATTTCTTGTTTTCTACAAAACATCACTAGAAACAAAAGCCTGCAAAGAGGGCTAGTATCCATGGAATATTAAACAAGACTTATAAGGGGATTGTTCATACAGAAAGATGCAGGAGACTGAATAGGCTACATCATTTGGAAAAAAACCCAAAACACAGCATAAGAATCAGAGCAGGCTGGAAAGATAAAAGGGAGAAACAAGCATGCAACATATGCTTCTAAATGTTTAAAAGATGTGCTTAATCTGAGCCTACTGAGTGATGTAGGCAAAACAAGTACAAAGCTAGACTAATCAAGCATTAAAGAAGTCTAGAGAAGATTGAAGTAATCTCCAAAGTTGTTACTCGTGGACAAAGTTCAGCTTGTGCTCTGTGGCTGCTGTTGCAGTTCTCCCCTCAACGAAGCAAGGCAAAGTGTTTAATGGCACAGAAAGGCACAACTGCAGTTAGAACACAATGAACTGCCCAGGTAACCCGCTGAGTTCAGGGTGCCTCCCATTTGCAGCTTCTACACAAACCACCTGAGGAACGTGGGAGCAGCGTGCCTGACACATACTGAACATCCTAATGCAGTACCCTTGCCAATATCAACTAAATCACAGGTGCATTTATTAATACAGAAGATCCAGAATTTAGTGCATAGATAACAATCACCTGCTCAGGGCATGCAAAGCAGCTTTGCAGTAATCCCAGAGTGCCTAACTTCATCACGCTGGCTCCCCATGTTTTCAGTTGGGATTTCCCAAACAGATGACCTACACCTACGCAAACATTTCAATCAGCTCTTCATCAGCAGAGAGTCTCTTAAGAAATTCAGAAGACTATGATCTAAAATCCAAACAGTGCCAAGTTCTTACTTTGTAACAACAGTTCTTCCTTTTCCGGCCACTGTTGCAGCTACAGGGCTCTCCTGCTCTTAACACCAAGGTTACATCATCTGTCTCTAGCACAGCCTGGTACACTGCTTTCTGGAACTCAGTTAGGGAACAAAACACCATCTGCCAAAGAGAAAACCCAAGAAATACTATCATGTGCAGCATACAATGAAAGGCAAAAAAGCACCGCATCAAAAACCACAAATCACAGACCCCTGAAAATAAAGTAGAAATAAATACTTTACTACCACCAAATGAAAAAAAAATGTGGATCTTGACACCAGAAGAGCATGAACTGCAGCCAAAATGTATGCATACTTGTTTCATTCCATCCCAAAATTCTACAAAGAATATCAACATCATGCTACAAGAATCTGGTGTTATTTTGCTGAAAATCTTTCAATATGGCCTTTGTGAAGGAATAGGAAGAGGAAGGAAAACTGAGAGAAATAAATGCATAATTTTAATTACAGATTTCTCTCTGTTTTGCAAGGTGCTTAATTTGCCCTTTTTTTCCCCTTTTTAGGCATTAGCTGTCATAGGGTCCTACCACAAGACAGACAAACAGAATAAACAATGAGAAGGCAAGGATCTACACAGTGCTATGGCCAAAACTCTGATCCCTCTTCTTAGAGACCATGTGTGGCATCTCCATGACATCTTTAGTCTTAAGCAGCAGGAGACAGAACTCCCAAGATCATTCCTTAACCTACACTATCCACATAGTAGCAGCACCATGCTGAGCTATAATAATACAGCAGTAACTTGAACATATACTCACATTAACAAGATAATGAAAAGAATAAAACCTGCTAGATTCAGAAAAGCAACTGACTGATGTTTGTGTTAATCTTTCCTTCAGAAGACAGCCTAGATGACATTATTACAAACTAAGGATGAATAATAAATACCAAATTTTGAAATCAAAACCAGCTACAAACTTATGTATTTATCTACTTAGAAGAAAAGATTTAGCAGAACTCTTAGCTACATTAATAAAGTATTATCACTTCATATTCACTTCACAATTGCATCAGATGAACAGAATTACAGACCTATCACAGAATCAGCTTTGTCTGAGGTTTTTCTTTTATTTAGGGATTGAAAATGAGAGAGTTAAAAGCATACTGTTACAAACACAGTGTCAAGCTGCAAATTCAGAAATTCTACATAGAATTTCAAGAAATTTACATACATTGCTTTGGGCTTGCCCAGATAAGGACAAAAACACACATAAAACAGACATGTAAATCACTAGTCAGAAGACTAGCTGAGCATTTTCATGCTTGATTAACTCCATTTTAATGTGCAATCATAGTAATTATATGAACAAAGCACACTACTGCAAGTGCACTTTTTCTAAGGCTATGGATTCTTCTTAAGTTAATAAGATGAAGAGAAAACCATAAATTACAGACATGAGGAATGAGAAAAAAATACAACTAAAAACCAAAAAAGAGACACGTTCATTAGCATTGTATTTGAAATGTGAAGGCACTCTTACTCTGTCTTCCTTTTTTGGCAACTGATCACTGATAAGCGCTTTGGTACGTCTCAGAAACCAGCCAGACATTTTTCTTGCTAGCTTCACCATGGCCTTACGACCTGTTGCTAGCTCTCTTTTAGTTGCAGTGTGCCTCTGGCCATGCTCCACTGGATCAGAGAATTTCTTCTTGAAATGTACTCTGCTACCTAAAAGACCTGGTACGGCCCTATTAAAAAACAAAAGGGGATGGGGGATTGATTCACTGATTTAAAGCATACCATAGGAGTTTTTCTCTGGCTAACAGCAAGAAATCTTAAAGTAGCAGTCACTAGAGAAACCACTAAAAATTTTAAGTACAAATAGAAACATATATACTATTTTCAGACATGCCATTTTTCATTTGTTTTCTCTGATTCTCAAATGCTAAGAGATATCCCTTAAGATTAGGGTTGCAATTTAAAGAAAAACAAAAGTTTATCAGAACAGCAATCACAAGTATGTAGAACCTCTGAACTACAAGGCTGCTAGTGTTGAAGAGACTAAGCAGTCATGTTTTCAATCTTTACTATCTTTATTAAATCAGAATATGTAGATATTACAGTTAACTAAATAAAATCTTGAGAAACCCAACAGCAAAAAGAATTTCGTAAATGTTGACAGTATGACACATTGGAACAATTTACTAACAACATCATCATAGTTGCATCAGCAGATGCAACACTAAGCTCAAAATATTCTTCCTGCTACTTCTGTTTTGTGTATCCTTATATTTAAAGTATGTCTGCTTTGTTCCTCATCTGCAAAGCATTCCCAAGAGGTTTAGATTTGTATCTATGGTCAGTTGCACCTCTTCTTGGCCACTGAAAGTTTTTCTGGACAAGACTGTTACTTTTCAAATATACACACTTGTGCATTTTGAAAAAAAGGCAAAGTATTATTACTTTCATCCTCCAAGTAGGTCAGAATGACCTGCACATACCAGAGAGAGCAAAGGCACTCTGTTGATCAAGGCTGTGTAATGATTCCCTATCTACTGGGAAAGGACAGATGAAAAAAAGTGTGTCCTTGGGAAAAAAAAAAAGAAACAAACAAACAAAAAAAAAGGTAATATGGGAGGTGGGGGAAAAATAATTTTAACTACTTCCCAAATTCCCCAAAGAAGCCAGATGGGATGAACTCCAAATGTATTAAGTAACTGCAAAATACCAGGAGCTTACCTTCCCAGATGTGTTAGAAAAAACAGTTATATTCTCACAAATAAGCAGGTGTTTTGAGGTTGAGGGGTTTTTTTTGTTCTTGTTTTTTTTATAAAAGAGATGGGTCCATATCATCCAGCCCTGCCCCACCGCCACTGCACAGTTAACATACAGAGGTGTTTAAACATAAAAAAAATATTTTATTTACCAGTCCATAACACACCAAAGCTCCTTCATATTGTTTTGAAGAATGGTTCCAGTAAGACCTATGCGAACATTGCATTTTAATGACTTCATGGTTTCAGTTATTTGTGCCTTTGGATTCTTGATTCTATGTGCTTCATCCACTATCACAGCAGACCACTCTATACTGCAGATCAAAAAACAACATCATTAATTGACATTACTTGTCCCATCATCCCACATACATATAAAAAGTGAAGTCAGCCACACAAGTAGCTGTGATTGCTTTATAACACACTATTACTTCTTGATTTCCCTGGTTTTTTTGTATTATACTACTCCATTTCTTTATATTGTTTTTTTAGTAAATTCAATTAGCATAGTTGAACATAATGGCTAAACTACATAGCCAAACAAATGAGCTACTGCTAATTGTATCAAATGCTTTTTGTGAAGAAAGCAGCTTTCAATCTGTGGACCAATGAATCCAGCACATCTCACTAAAATTAACTCCACTCATAATTAAGATTTACAAACAATAAATAAGTCTCTGAAGGTAAACTACTGAAATATACTTAACATAGGTATGCTTCATTTTCCCAATAAAAATTATCCGGTGCAACTACCAGTGAACTGAAAACATTTCAAACTGCATGGTTTTCTACATGAAAGTATCACTCAAGAATATCCATACAATACCAACACAGCAGAGGAATTTTAATATTTTGTGATTGTGACTAGAAGGAATGTCACTATAAGCAGCGACCAAGAGACATTTTGCAGCCAGTTGAAGAATAAAACTTAGAGATAGAATGACCTGTATACTGTGATAATAATAAAAAAAGTCTTCAAGTCCCTAGGAAGAGATTTACTAACTTTACCGAGTTCACTTTATATATATGAGTATTTCAGAACACAAGCATATGCAGTTTGATATGCTGCAAAAAGCTGAAACAGACATGTTTTGAGATGTTTAGTAGAAAGTCTGTCTCCTGAGAAAGCTGCATTTAGTTCACTAATGAAAGCTGATCTTATGGCATTTTTGATACCCACTAAATACATTCATTCATATTCAAGTTCCTACATTCCCAAAATATGCTAAAAATTGGAGTTTCAGAAAAAAGTCTAACAGATGTTCATATGCTAGCTCCTTCTACTTAAATCTCTCATACTGATTTACATGCATAACTGAGTATATGTATTCTTATTCCTGATAGCTAATTATTTAAGAGCAGCTTTAGAGGCCAATCCATCACTGTAGTAGTTAAGCAAGACACGAAGCTTCTTCTGGTATCAAGCTCATAGGCCCATCCAATCACATGCTCTGTAGAAACAGTTTGGTAAATCTGCATGCTGAGGAATGTATTTGCAGGCATTCACACATCGGATCTGCTCCACACATGCATCTATTTCCTGAGCACAGTCTACTCCATGATCAAGCATGAGGAGTTCCTCAGAAAGAACACAAATAGTTAGGAGGCTGGTAACAAAACTGCTTTACTCTTCTATCTGTGCTTCTCAGACCTGAACACAGAGATGAAGATCTGGTTGTTTTGGTGATGGATCTCCAGACAACTAGGGTACTCCCTGGGGCCTGGACCTTTCCTAACATCCGAAATGCCAAGATCTGCAGATCCACTTATACCAGCTGCCGAGGGCAGGCTGCTATTACCAGCCATTGACACAACTTGTACCCTACTTCCAAGATGACATAAGGGAAAAGGACCTCTAGAATTGGATGAGAAATGTGTGGGTTTAAATCTCAAAGTTTTTAGGGCTCAATAATTTCATCAAGCTGGTGAAAAGTGCAAATAAGAAGGAAAATACCTTTTTGAACATTTGCTAAAAAATCCAGGTGATTGTTCTCCTTACACTGTACCGAAAGACGGAAATACCTTCTATGTATCTTTTAGCGGTCATCAGTTTTCAGGCAGGCAATTCCTGCATCTTTCAGAAAACATTTCATAGGTGTGCTACCAGCAAAAACTTGTTTTATGGGAAGTATTCAAACACTTACTGCTACCATGTATCCCATTACAAAGACAGTTGTACTGGGTCTGACTGAGATGGAGTTGATTTTCCCATAGCAGCCCTCACAGGTCTGTGCTTTGCATCCATAGCTGGAAAGGTGTTGATAACACACCAGTGCTTTGGCTACTGCTGAGCAGCGCTGGCAGAGCATCAACGCTGTCTCTCAACATTCCCCCCACATCAGTAGATTGGGAATAGGCAAGATCCTGGGAGGCGACAAAACTCAGGCAGCTGACCCAAACTGACCAAAGGGACAACTCATTCCATATGACATCAGCTCAGATACAAAAGCTAAGGAAAGGAGGAGGAATGGGACATTCATTATTTATGGTGTTTGCCTCCCAGATCACCTGCTAAGTGTGTTGAAGGCCTGCTTCCTGGGAAGTGGCTCAACACTGCTTGCTGATGGGAAGCAGAAAATAACTCCTTTTTTTTCCCCTCTTTGCTTGTGCATGCCTAAATTCCTGCTTTTGCTTTAGTAAACTGCCTTATCTCAACTAAAGAGTTGGTTTTTATCTTAATTTCTCTTCCCTGTCCAGCTGGGAAGGGGTGTGATAGAGTGGCTTGGTGGGCACCTGGTGTCCAGCCAAGGTCAACCCACCAGAACTGTACAGGTTAAATTCAATAGTACAGGACAAATTCAATAGTACAGGGATTCTTCTCTGCAGCACAGTGAGTCAGTGGATTTAACAGTAAATATATCATACAGAAAAAGTTCTTGAAAAAAACAATGCACAGTTAGACACTTAAAATTCAGTGTGTACAAAAACACATTAAAACCATTACCTGTTAAATTCATCCAAATACAGGCGAAGTATCTCATATGTTGTAAGAGCAACTTCATACTTCCCTTGCTTGATACGACTCATGTCATCATCTTTTTTACTGCCATGTAAGACAGCAACCTTAAAGTATCCCCATGTGTCTAACTCATCCTTCCAGTTGTACAGCACTGAAAGAGGGGCCACTATGAGGAAAGTCTGAAAAAAAATAGATATTATAATATTACTAGAGAAACTACAATATAGCAATTTCTCAATAACAGAAGTCAAGATCTTGACTGTTTTACTGCTCTGAGGAGTTTGACTGTTTAATTCTGTCATTTCAAAGCATGTATGGAAAACATCTAAAGTTAATAGAAATTCAGAAGTAATCAGTTTAGTCTGAGTATGTATATAATACAGCAGAAAAATACTGTAATACTAAAATTAAATACTAAATGGCACTACTTACTCAAATTATACTCTAACAACTGCAGTAAAATGTGAAACACTATCACTTTGCTTTGTTATAGCAAATGTTTAAAATATTTTACATATGGAGAAAACAAAAGGATGAAGAGGGTAAGCAGCTTCCTCAAATCCACAAGTCTAGTCATCATGTGACTTGAAAACAGAGAGTCCTGAAAAGGGTTAAAAAAAATTAGGACAGCACATACAATTCATTTAATGTCACAGAATAATAAAATCAATGAGGTAGGAAGTGACTTTGGGACATTTTCAGTCCAACTTTACAGTCAAAGCAGTGACAACACTGACTTCAAACCCAGGCTTTCCCAACTGAAGTCTTCAAAACCTCGTAAGGATGGATGGGGTCTACAAGCTCTCTGTGACCTGCTTCAACATTATATGTCCTCAAAGTGACATTCTTCTCTTATTCTTAGTCAGAAGCATTCCTGTTTCTTTGCACATGAAGTGCTATCCCTTTACTCCTTCCTCTCAGCCTGTATTTCCTGAGGAACACGTATCCATTATTCACAGAGCTACAGTCATATGACCCCTCATGCCAGTCAAATTTTCTAATTATTCCAGTAAAATAAAAATAACAATGGAAAATAGAAATCACATGGTTTCCTGTAATGGGTAAAATTAAATGATCTTCAGAGTTATCTTATTCATACAGAACTTTCACATGTATCTTTTATTTGCTGTCACTGTATTTGATTACCTAGATTATCAGTCAGACTTACTTCTGACATTATGACAGCCAGTGAAGAAAATACAGGAGGTCACAAGGCTATTAGCGATACCTATTCCAAATATATGGATTTGTCCTAATTAAATACCCTGTTATTATAGATAGACAAGTTTTTTTTACTTTACAAATACAATCACACAACACTAACTTCCAACTCACTGACATGGGCTTTTCAATGTACTCTAGCCACAAATCAAACCCAGATAAATCAATTTTTTTTCCGTTAGTGCAGATGAACAGTAGTAACAGATGAGACAATAACAACTAGAGAGAGAGGGCTCCATGACAGTCTGGAAAACTGAAGGCTTCCCAAACACTACTAGGAAAGGCATGAAATCCTACTTCAGCAGCTGAATTTTAAAATTTAATGTACCTAAACTCCTAGAACAAACAAACAAACAAACAAAACCAAGTATTGCCTTTTATCAAAACCCTTAAGCTAGTATCACTAAAAGTTGTACCTTCTTGGGGTTACAATCTGAGCCCTTTTTCATTGTCCTCAGTAAAAATTCCGGCATATTATTTTCAATATCCTCACGCGTTCCTTTTTTGTGCAACACTGCAGCCAAAAATGAAATTACCTTGAGAAAGAAAACAATTCTCAGTGATTATGTAGAATAAGAAATTGAATGAATTCCACAAAAAAATGTTTAGGACAAAATCCTGGACAGGACACAGTAAGGTGGTTTGGTTTGGTGGAGGGAGATTTTTCTTCTGGGGTGGCAGCATGGGGGGGTGTTTGTTTTAAATAAATCTGGTTTTAAAATGGGACCCCTCCCTCCTTTGGATTCTCAAGAATTCCTTGAATTACTGATAAGAGAAATTAATTGCTCTATCTCACTCTTTTATTCTCTAAATGGAAAAGTCACAAAAATATACAAGAGACAGTATGAATAAACCAGGAGAAAACAGAGATGATGCCTTTCTTGCACCTCTCCTTTTCAGGGTACTTGAATCTCAGCTGAGAGAACAGAAGGAACAGATATCTTCTAACTATCCTCTCAACACTACTTCTGCAAAAGGAAGAAGAGGCTTATCCTAGAGGTTTGTTTTTAACTAATATGCCTTTTTCTGTATGTTCAATTCCTTCAAATCCCTGCTGCTAACATCTAAACCATTTTCCTTCTATTGTGCTATATTTTCCCATCTGTCTCAAACAGCCAAGGTGATTATGAGACGATGTTTATTACAATACAGCACGGACAAACATCCTAGCATAGGCTATTCCAAACTGCTCCTACCATAATCCAAAACAGGAAGCAGGCAGAGAAAGATCTGGCCAGAACATGCAAATCTAAAATCCATTTGGGATAAATGGTATCCATGGGACTAAGCAGCAGCGAGGACCAGATGCATTATCAGAGAGGTGCCCTTCTTTTGAAAACTCAACAGGCCCTTTTTATTCAGAGCAGCCACCTCCAGCTGCTTCCATTTTGCAGCTCATACACAGCTGCTCATAGTAGGACAGAGGTAAAGATACCAGCTGTTGATTTCCAGAAAAACAATCTTCTCCCTCTAATGACGGGGAGAAAGAGCTAGTCAGGAGAGCAGAGTGCAAAAAAAAAAAAAAAAAAAAAAAAAAAAAACAAAAAAAAAAAACCAGCCTGAGAAGAGAAGTTAGATGGACAGAAGAGAGAGGAAATCCATGACATGTACGGCCACAGAGTGAAACACAGTTATGTAGAATAAAAGTAACCCAAACATTTTTATACATAATATCTCATAAACTGAGGTTGAGATAACTGCCAGTTTGCACATGTTGTTTAACTAATGACTTTTACTTTTTTTTAATCCTTTGAGAATTAGAATCAAATTCAATGGAACAATAAATCTCCATGTCTTTTCCACATTCTCCACTCTTGGAAGAATTTGCATCACAAATTTCTAACAGTAGCAAAGGCAGTGAAACAGCAATTCATTATCAGAAAACTTTGGCTCTTCCAGATAAAGCAAGAAGCAACCTAAATGCCTTGATAGGAAACTAATTTACTGTAATCACACTAACAACATTATTCTGTTTGCCTTCACTTAAACTTCAGCTTGATATGAAAGAGCCATATGGTCAGGCCATTTAAAGCAAAAATCAGTTCAGAATTACAAAGAACATTAAAATTCAAAAGACTTCTAGAGAAGTCTTTATCTCATGAATCATCCTCTAATTCAGAAGCAGTAAGGTTCAGCCAACTGACAAGCATAAGACAACTTTTTTCTAAGACTATCATTATTCGATTAAATTTAAATTTATTTTTTCATATGTACTAACCTTTTCTAAACAAGTGAATTCTTCCATTTTACTTCACATCCATTGAACTGCCTTTCCCACACTGAACTTGAACATTATCACTGTGTTTTATAAAAAACACACAAGATCACAGAATCACAAAATGGTAAGGGTTGGAAGGACCTTAAAGATCACCTAGTTCCAATCCCTGCAATGGGCAAGGATGCCATTCACTAGACCAGGTTGTTCAGGACCCCATCCATCCTGGCCTTGAACATAAAGGTTACTGAAAGGCTGCAATGAGGTCCCCCCAGAGCTTTCTCTTCTCCAGGCTGAACTGCCCCAGATCTCTCTGCCTGTCTTCATAGGAGAGGTGCTCCATCCCTTGGGATCACCTCGTGGCCTCTTCTGGACTCACTCTAACAGGCTCACATCCTTCCTGTGCTGGGGACCCCAGACCTGGATGCAGTGTTCCAAGGGGGAGGTCTCAAGAAGGGCAGAGCAGAGGGGCAGAATTACCTCTGTTGACCTGCTGGACATGCTGCTTTGGATGCACCCTAGGCTCCAAGTGCACACTGTCGGCTCACGTCCAGCTCTTCACCCACAAAAATCCCCAAATCCCTCTTCGCACGGCTGCTCTCAACAACTTCTCCCAATTTATGCTCATGTCTGGGCACCCAGGCCCCAGGCCACATGAAGCACCTTGCACTTAGACTTGCTGAACTTCATAAAGTTCTCATAGGCCCGGTTCTCAAGCTTGTCCAGGTCCCTCTGGATGGCATCCTGTCCTTCTGTTGTGTCAACTGCACTGCTCAGATTTGTGTCATGTGCAAACTTGCTGAGGGTGCACTCGATCCCACTGTCTGTGTCATTGAGGAAAACACTGCAGAGCAATGGTCCCAAAACAGGGCCTGAGGGACATCACTCATCACCAGCCTCCACCTCAACACAGAGCCATTGACCACAACTCTCTGGCTGCAGCTGGCCAGCCAGCCAATTCCTTATCCATCCAACTGTCCATCCATCAAATCCACCAATCTCCAGTTTAGAGGTAAGGACGTCATGTGGGACCATATCAAAGGCCCTACAGAAGTAGATGACATCTGTCAATCTTCCCATATTGACCATTAACATCATTCCATCATGTAAGGCCACCAGACCAGTCAGGCATGAGTATGCTGGCTGCCTCAGAGCAGTCTCCTCAACCTTTCTTTTCTGACCTATGTACTTAAAGCATCTCTTCACATATGATGTTCTTCACATAGGATATTCTTTGAAATCTCTACCTTTCTTCTGAGAACTTGACACAGACTAAAAGAAATAGCCATTGGATGTGAATTCCACATATCTGCTGTCACTGTGTCATAAATGTGCCTAGAGAATCAGCTCTGAGATTCACAAAACACAAGATACAAGCAAGACAACTAAATTTAGCCCCTCCCCTCTGAGTTTACTATTATCTCATATATATATTTCTTACTACATAAAATCAGATTATTTGCAGTTCTGAGTAGAAGCAGTCTTCCACAACTACTAAGTTCTTCAACTACCATGGACAAGAAACATGGCCATGCTTAAAATGAATGCACTTTAGTTTTAACAAGCATCTGTTAACAGAGCATCATCAGATATATAGACAAATCCATGATACACCTCTAAATGCTCTATGCAGAGTTTTGACAGTTGTTTACCTACTCCTCTTGTTAAGTTTGCTACAGGATAACACTTCTTTGCACTGAAAGGCATCTGTCAACATTCCCCTAAATGGAAGGGCAATAGATACCACAGCCAACACCTGGCAGTGAAGAAATGAGCTTGCTTTGGACACATGGATAAAGAGAAAAAAGGGAAGGACAAAGACTATCCCCCACAGAACTTAAGCTGCTAACTTTAAACCAGACAGACTACAGAAAATTTCCACACAAAAAAACCACCTTAATTATAGTAAAACGAGTAAGAAAGAAGCCAGTACGAAAGAAGCCAGTACGAAAGAAGCCAGTACGAAAGAATTAATTTGGGTCACACAGATTCGAAGCATAATGAAAAATCCAGCTATACTTTGCTCTCTCATCAATCAAGCTGCATTTCCAAAAGAGTGATAGAAGTAGCATGGAATACCAAAGCACTTTTTCCAGAGACAGGAGTAAAAGTATCTGTTCTTTTGCATTCCCCGAACAGTGAAACTGTTTTCAGGAAAAAAGGAAAAAGATATTTTAAAAGTAAGAGTCAGATAAGGGCCTCAAGTTCTTTTAGTGTAGTTCAGGGCAAACTGCTTTCATGATGGGCAGGTAGCAATCCTCAAAGTAAATTCAACACGCTAACATTTTAACTATCGTAATTAGTCAAGCTTGCACTAAAAGGAGACACATCCCAGTTTTATGGCCTGTAAGGAGTGGATCTTAAATCAGCAATGGGCTCCTGGCTTTGAGTGCTGTACTGGACATCATATCCTACCTCACCCATCTCTGCAACAGCAGAGGGAGGTTTAAGTTTCATAAACACAATGCTTTTTAAAAAAGATTTACAGATCCCAGAAAACACGCTATTCTCCCAGTGTAACAAACAAAAAGAATACCTGTATCGTCTTTCCAAGGCCCATATCGTCTCCAAGAATACAACCCCTTTTATTAGCATAGTGTCTATAAAGAAATTGGGCTCCTTCCCTCTGATAATCACGCAGGTATCTGTTAATTGTATATGGGATAAAATCACCATTGTCAGATAACTTAAAAGCAACCACAGGAGATGGAAGATTTTGGTTAGGAAAATATGGCTTTTCCAGATCATCCTCATCAAATATTAAGCTTTTCCAAGGTCCTCTACTGTCTTTTACTTTACAGAGTTTTGTTACTAGTATTTTCCTTTCTTCAGACTCCAAGAATGATACAACAGCAAATGATTTTCCATTTTTGTCCTTCTCAAGAGAAGTTATTGTTCCTTCATGAAGTTTTCCATTTTCAAGACACGGGGCAAGGCATTTCTCCCCAATACGCCAATGATCTATAAAAAAACCAAACACACATAGTGATAAACTGGCCTGATGTACAAAGTATTTAATTTCTCCACTATTAAAACAATGGATGTAAATTTAGTTGACAAAATGCATACAACTTAATATAAAACACTTTATTGAAGGTAGCAGTAGAATCAAGGTAACAGTTACTGTTTACAACCAAACCCTGAGCTAGACATAAAATTATAGTTTGCTCTAACAAACACTATTTTAGAAATACCAGGAGGTGCATAGGAAAAAACAAGCAAAATCCAGATTCCGATACGTTAAGTTTACACAGTGGCTTCACACAGCCAAACACAGCAGTATGTACCAAAGTGGAAAGAACGCACATCATACTGACAATGAAAAACAGAACAAAATACCTCTACCAGAAGAAAAAAGATCTTCACTCTTCACAGTGAAAAGACCTAGCAAATAATGGCTGCACACAAAGTTTTCCAAATCTGAACTGAGAGAAAAACTGGTGTTCTTTTGAGTTTGCAGAAATTATTTCTAACCTTCCCCTGCTTAGTCATCCCAAAACAAAGTGACACATGATTCATTTCAGAACCTTTATTGTTTCTTATCTATTTCCTGGAATAAGTTTTGATACTTATAAGAAAGTCATTACCAACAGCAGTGAGAGGCACCTATGGTTTTTACAGGAAGGAGTGAGCCAGAGAGAATCTTGCACCAGATTCTGCATTGCATTATCTAACCTTAATTCATCATTCTATGACCAGTGGTGGTACATGTTCCTGGACACTTCAACCCAGACACTTTTCAGAGGTAAGCAAAACAACTTCAGAAGGCAAGAAACTCCACCTTCACCCATTTTTATGTCTCCGTGTAAAAACTGCAAGAAGACCGGTTCTCCTCACCAAGTCCTAAGCACCTGGAAGCGTATGCTTACAAGACTACTTTCCACAATGTATTAGTTAAATCAGTGATAACTATAATTCACTTTTTAAATAGATTTAATTATACACACTTAGAGAAAACAAAAACATCCATTTAGCCAAGCCCACTATTCTGCAGCCAGCATTGGCCCTAAGATGACATGCAGGTAACAGCAAAAATAGTACAAGCCTACAGAACACTCTTATTCTAAAATTCTTTGGCCTTAAAAGTACTCTTTTAGCTACAGGGATTTCATGGGCCACATGTGGTTTGTCTGTTTAGAAAACCCCAGCAGACTGCTCTCCTTCAAGTAGCTCCATCGTTTCAACACAGGCAGATTCCTAGACTTCAGTGACCTCTGACTAAAATTACTGTGGGTCTGCTCTGGATACCTGCTCTGGATACCATTTTTGCCTGGTATGAACTTTGAGCCAAAGACCTAAACCGATGGCCAACTGGTTCTTACACTAACGTCATTAACTCTTACATAATGCTATCATCATCCTTACATCCCCATACCTTGTGACCTGCTACATAAGCTGCTCCAAACCTTTCAGCCATTCCCTCAGATCTTCTCAAAGACTTGAAGCTCAAATGTAACTTTTTGAGGCAAAGGGTGAAGTACAGGCTAAACATGCAATAAATCATACATAACTAATCCTTAAGGTTCAGGGCATTTGTACATGTCTCTCATCTCGATGCAAAAAGATGAGTACATTAACTTCTCCCAGCAGCATCTAATTCTTTCTGCAATTTCATGAGAACAGGAACCAAAATTGAAAAACTGAAACCAGCTAGGTACAGCACACTGTTAAACATGCAAATCAAAGTTTAAAATAGAATTACTCCTGTAATTCCTTTTTTTACAGTAGTGAAGGGACATGCAACGTGTAGTTTAGAGACTCTCAAGCTAAAACTATGATTTAAGACGACAGAGTTTTTGTTTTTAACTAAGCATTTACTGGAAGCTAAGGAGTTGCATATGGCTCATCACAACTAGAGCTCAGATGGAAAGTGGAATAAATTACACTAGACAATAGTACGAGTGTTATAAGCTACAAACCTAGTGAGAAACAGGGCACAGAATGAGAAAAAGGCAAAGACATAAAATGGTATTAAGGACATAGTTGCTACAAAAGGCCAGAAAATAATGCTGTATAAACCAAAGCATGAACAGCTACTTTAACTAGCGTGATTCACCAAGTTCTTGGCTTCTGAACTAGAACCATAATTTATGTGGAGCACTGTCTTTAAAAATAAACAAAATTACCTGGTATGGCTTCCTAGCATGGGTATAGTACACTTGCCACCAATAATGAAAGCAGGCATTTAAGATGCTTGCCTGTACTTACCCCTTTTACTACAGGTGGAAAAAATGTGCCACTGTCAACATTAAATGTACTAAATCATGGTGGTAATGGCCTCCTGTCACACACTAGTTCCTTTCAACCACTACTTCTCTATGAAATTATCTCGAATGCTTTCTAACTAGAGAGGGTTGACCACTTAATGTAGAGTGCAAGGTTTTGTTTTCCTTTGAGTTTTTTGTTTTACTCTCTAATAAACGACTGTAAAAACAAAATTCGAGGATATTGTAAAGCAAGACATACCGAAGACGCTTACCTGGGACACCGTCATCACACATTTTAACTTTTGGCCGTGCAAAGCCCGACGGGGCCCGCGGGCGGAAACACCGGGGGCGGACGCGCACTGGCGCGCTGGGGACCCACCGTCGCCCCTTCGCCGGGCGGGTCACGGCGGGGTGGGCGCCGAGGGAGCCCCCGGGGCGCCTCAGGAAAGTGACCCGTAGCTCTCCCCGCTCTCCGCACCGCGGCCGGCCCCGGGAGAGCCGCGGCCGGGGGGAGCCGATCCCGGGGCCGGGGCCGTACGTCGGCCTCGCCCCGCCCCTCCCGGCACAGCGGTGGCGTGGGTATCGCGAGAAGTGCGTTGCTATGGCGCTCGGTGCTTACAGGCGCCGGCGGACGGGTGGGAAATATCGCGAGGTTTGCTGGAGGAGCGGCAGGAGCTGTGCCCGTACGGATGTGGTGCTTGGGCCCGTCCTGCTCGCTGGAATAGAGTTTCCTCGTGATGTAACCCTTGTCTGTGGAAAAACGTGTAAAGCGGGGGGAGGGTACTATGTCCGGGAATGTTGTGTCCAGTTCTGGGCTGCTCAGGAGAAGAGAGACACGGAACTCTTGGAGTGTGTCCAGCACAGGGCTATTAGGATGATTAGGGGCCTTGGGAGCATTTCTCTTGTGAGGACAGGCTGAAGGAGCTGGGCCTGTTCAACGTCGAGAAGAGATGACTGAGAGGGGACCTTATCAATGTCTATGAATACCTGAAGGAGGGATGTCAAGTGGTTGGAGCCAGGCTTTGCTCGGTAGTGCTGAGCAATAGAACAAGAGGTAACGGGCAGAAACTGATGCACACAAAGTTCCACCTGAACATGAGGAAGAACTTTATTGTGGTGCAGGTGACCATGCTCTGGAACAGAGGCTGTGGGGTCTCCTTCACTGGAGATGCTCAAGAATTGACTGGACACAATCCCGTGGAATGTGCTCGAGGATGTCCCTGCTTGAGCAGAGAAGTTGGACCCAGATGACCCTCTGTGGCCTATCTAACCTTAGCGTTTCTGTGATTCTGGGCAGCAGGGGGAAAGNTGCTCAAGAATTGACTGGACACAATCCCGTGGAATGTGCTCGAGGATGTCCCTGCTTGAGCAGAGAAGTTGGACCCAGATGACCCTCTGTGGCCTATCTAACCTTAGCGTTTCTGTGATTCTGGGCAGCAGGGGGAAAGAGATCTTAAGTATTCTCTGTGAAGAAATTGGAGAGGTGAGGAAGCACAGCAGAGAGCTGGTGCAGTGGAAGGCACAGCTGGCACAGCACAGAGCAGCCAGCTGCACAAAGGTGATGGGTGCTGAGAGCCAAAAATCTGACATTTGGGAAGAGGAAAAATCAAGAGAGGCCCATTCATTTACAGCCATTCCACCTCCATCCTTGAAAACCTCCCCGCTTTCAGGAGAGCTGGACTGGACACAGTTACATTTTGCAGATTACAGAGTCAGTCAGTAGCAATTACCCTGTTCTTGCTGAAAAAAAATGAGGGCCCACCAAGAAATCTATCCAGATTGACTCATATCTCAGTAGCAATGCAATGGAGTGTTACATGAAGGGCATGGCTTCCCAGATCCTTGCTATTACTTTGACAAAATGCCTTCACGTGCATTTAATAGTGCGACACTAAGCAATTTCACTTCTGAAGGTTAAATGCGTATGTGTAAAGAGCATGCAAGAGCTGTTTTTAAATTAGCCTTGATTTTTAATGCAGACAACAACAAATTTGGGATGATTTCTCCACTGTTTTTAATTACCTTTTAACTTACATAATTATGGTGAATTTTTAGGAGGGATTGAGCGTTAGCAGTAAAAAAACCTGGATTCCTTTGGCATATGCCACAAAATTCTGTACAATGAAGACAGATAGTCAGACTAGTTAATCAAAATTCTGCATCCTACAGTGTTTTCAGAAGCAAGGCAAGGCAGTAGATACAGATATGGGTCTCTATGTTGTTTCTGCTTGCAGCAAACCTCGAAAAGGCTACCTGTGTGCTCTAAGAGTAATGTAGACTTGTGCAGACTAGAGCAACATTAATTTGCTTCTTTAAGTTGTCTGCTATTAGCCAGAATTTTGTTCTAAAAGAGGTTAATGAAAGATGGGTGGTGTTTGCTCATCCAATTAAATTAGACTAATAGGAGAATAGCGAGCATGAAAGCACTAACACAGTTGCTGCAACTATAAACTACATGAATATTGAGCACCACATATATTGCAGGAGGATGTTCAGCAATAGAACATAATATAGTACCAATGTTACATTATTTTTAAAACATGCATGTAGTCATGCATACATTCCAAATGAACATGACAAGAGCTATGCCAAACACAAACCCCAAAACTGAAAGCAGTGGCATGCCAGATTTTAAAATTCTCACTGAAGAAACACATGTAAACTGTACCTGATCTCAGGTACCTAATACACCTTGATCCTGAGACTTCTTTCATGCAATACCTTCTTTGGACTGGGCACATAATGAAAATGTTTCCCAAGGCCAGAGAATATTTAGCTCTGTCACGTGTCTTTAAAAGGTTTTGGAATATGAAAGTCCTTTCAGGAATCTTTCTAGCACAAGTTAGAAATTATTTGCTGGGGTGTTGAAAATGTCTCACATCGTGTTTCTTCAGGAAAAGATTTGTAAAAGATTTCATTTTGAAAAGCTGTTGCCATTACTGAAAAGTTGAATATATCCAAACTCCATATTAAAATTTGAACTCTGCTCATATCTGACTTAATTCAGATTTCATAAGAGCTCAGATAACAACCAAAACAAATACCATAATGGGGGTAAGCACTTTTTAAATATGTGCTATATCCCTGAAAGCATTTCAATATGTGCTATATCCCTGAAAGCATTTCACATATAACATTGTGGCCTTCCTGTTCACTCTTCTTTGACAGAAAGAGGAGAAAAATTAACTGATGTGCATCTAAAAAGAGCAGCTTAGTTACATTTACAGCATCCTCCACATCACTGTGTCTGAAAACAAAGAGGACTGATTCTCAGATACACTCAGCGTTTGAAAGCCTAACCAAAACCCACAGAAAGTACAGGCACCTAGAATTCTTTTAGATGTCAGTTGTTTCATTCTATATTAGGAGAAAGAAGTGGTGGTTCAGTTAATTGGCATTAATTAAGCATGACAGCACTGAAAGTTCTACGAAGAGCAACTTCACAATGTGATATTCACCAAATTAACATTTTGGAAAGCCTTTTGTCTCTTCAGCAGTTCATTTGCCACGGTGTTTAAAACATTACCTATCAGCAGCATTCAAGAAGCTGTCAGAGTTCTTCGTGGAAGTGAGCCTGACAGGGTGCTCTGAATCACATCCATACAGAGCAAAGGAAAGGCATTAGAGCTCTGGTGTGCAGCTGCAGGGCCACAGCCTCCTTGGGATCACAGAGATGTGGAAGGATAGCTCACACAGCTGAATTCCACAGTGGACAGGTGTGGGCAGGATTTGGAAAGGACAGGTCAGGACAGTAGGAAGCAGATCTGGCCTTTTATGTCAGACAGCAGCAGGGATACTTGGAGCTCTGCCTGGTCTGTAGAGACCGTGAGATGTTGGAGTCCAGGATCTTGAGAGAAGGAAACAAAGCAAATCAAGTAGCAGGATCATGACCCTGAACTTCGCTGGCTTAGGGATTAGGGGAAAGCAGTATATGTTGTTTATCTTGGTTTCAACAATGACTTCACTGTTTTCTCCTGTAGCATCCTCAATATACAGACTGATGAAAAATGGGCTAGGTAGGTGAGCAGTGAGGTTACTGAAAACTTGCTGGTCTTCTGAACTTAAAGGAGTGTTATCAGCAGCACAAAATCCAGCTGCAGACCCATTACTGGTGGATTATTTTGGAGTCTGATTCTGGGGCCAATACTGGCCACTAATGACTTGGATGCTGGGGCGCAGTGCACAGCAAGATTACAGATGAAACTCAGTGAGGAGGAGTGGTTAAACCAAATACTCGTGCTGCCATGCAAGAGGGGCAGTGACAGGCTGGAAAAATGGGTAGGTAGTAATCTCAAAAAGTTCAACAAAGTTCCACACCAGCAGTCAGATAACCCTGTTCAGCACTATAGACTGTAGGTCAACTAGTTGGAAAGCAGCTTTGCAGAAAGGGGCTTAAGGGTCCTGGTGGAGAGCAAATTGTCCATAAACCAGCAGTGCATCCAGCAGCACAAAAGGCCGACAAGTGTTTTGGACTATGTCAGGAAGAGCATTGCTCAGCAGCCCAGGGGAGGTGAGCCTTCTGCTGTGTTCAGCCCAGGTGAGACCACATCTGAAGTGCTGTGTACAGTTCATGGCTCCCCACAACAAGAAAGACATGGATATAGTGGAGAAAATCCAAGGCTGTGAAGTTTAAGAGATTGTAGTTGGAATTGTGTAGCCTTGAGAAAAGTCTCAGGAGATCTTGTCTGTGCACAAACACTTCATGAGAGGGTATAAAGAGGAGGATGGGTTCATACTTTGCTCAGTGCTCCCCAAGGCAAGAGGCAACGGGTTCAAACTGAAACAGGAAATTCCATTTAAAGATAAGGAAAGCTTTTCAGCTGTGGGGGTGGCCAAACACTGCCACATTTTGCTGAGAGAGGTTGTAGAATCCACGTCCTTGAAGAGAGTCAAAACTCATCTGGACTTGGGCCTGAGCAACTTGCTTAAGGTGCTTGGAGTAGGTAGCTGGACTAGATGTTCTCTTGGGCCTTCCAACCTCAATCGTTCTGTTTGAAGGATTCTGTAGGTCAAGCTGAGTTCTGGCTAACTGCTTGTGCTTTTATTTAAAATTTAAAAGCCGTAGAGACCAGGCAGCTTGCTTAGCTAGAATCCAGTTTGTCCTGTTGCCCAGTGCTGTAAGATATGGCACCAATTCTAGCCTACCTGTATGCGTATTTCTCATCTCATCTTCTGTTTATTCTTAAGGACTTAAAGATACTCAAATCGTTCTTCTCTGTTGTACCCTCAATTGTAATATAGAAGCCTGAAAATGCTAACTAAGGATGTTTGGAAATGCTGCACACTTAAATATGTGCACAACCCATAAAAATAGCTAATACCTTGAGAGTTTAACTCAGTGAGTCAGATACTCCTTGTATTGTTAACTCATTCTCTCTCGAAAATATTCTGGCTAGTCCTAAATCTTACTGACTCTTAGGAGCCAGGATAGTGTAATTCTTATAGCCTGCTGCAAAGTTGGCCTTTGAAGTTTGTCTGCCGGATGATGTGTTACTTAGCTTGAATAAACCTGAGAGACTGATTCCACAAGTGTTACAAAGTATTGATTCATTTCCTTTGAGTGTCTGGCTAAAGGGTGACTTGATGAAAATGTAAAGTTTTTTTCTTAAATAAATATTGTATATAAATGGATCATGTAGGCAACACTCAGATTTCATGATTGCCTGGAGTGGGAACTGGATACTGAGACTTGTCAGCTCCACTGGATTTGTAGCAGGTATTTGTATAGAGCAGTTTTGAATATTTCAGAAAAATCTGTGAACATTTGAAAGGCTTGTGGAATAGTCTCAGTTATGCTCCAGGTCTGGTTAAACCAAATCAGCATAATTGTTCTTCAGAGGATCTTTTATTACGTGTTACACATTTCACTTTACAAATAAAAATTAGTTTAGAAAGGGAACAGATCTTTCCATTAGGACTAGTAGTCGTAGAAATGCTTTATCCTTTATTGCAATTGAGTTTGGTTCCCGTAATCTCTCTTTTCCTTGAGGAAAAAATAAAAAGTGTTTGCTTCCTTAGGTTTAATTTCACTATATTTGAGGTCTGATTGACAGCAAAGCATGAAGGGAAAGGCTTAAAAGCAGTGCACACAGAAAGAAAGAAAGCAAGGAAGACTAGAACTGGACAGATTTTTTTTTTTCCCTTTTTTTGGGGGAGTGCAGGGTAACATGGCAAGCTATCCTCAAGAGATAAGAAAATCATCATTTAAAGCATCCTAAGCAGATGAGATGAAAATGTGATCTAGTGTGGGAGACTTGGACATGCATCTTTCATAACTAAAATCATAAAACCTGGAATACACAGACCTTGTAAACAGCTATTTGACTCAATCATCAGGTCAAACCTAGCCAAACTATCTCTAACCAAATGAAAATGTAGGAAATGTGAATGCCAGCTGTAAATTGCTAGGCTGCTATGAGGATCCAAAAAGGAAAAAAAACCTGGTAGTGTAGTGATTCTCTGAGAGAGAAAACTTGTTTTCCTTTCTGACCTGTTTTAAGCAATTTACATCATTAACTGTTTGAGCCATAACCTAAAGTGTTATACTTTTGAGGAAACAAGCAGAGACATACATACAATACACACAAAAAAGCGTATTAGAGAGCAACTCTGGAGCTCCATTAAGTATAGGATTCCTGTTTAAACACAAAAAATTATATTCCAATACTGTGAGTAGAATCCAGTGCTTTCTACAAGTTATTTCCTGTGTTTCTTCTTTGTGCTGTCTATATGTCTAGCTAAGTAGGGTAGTTTGATGAAGTGGCAGTTTTTAGGGGAATATTATAGCTGTGTACAAATATGCTAGAGATGTAAACTGGAGACAGGCTAAACTGGGGTCTTGTCAAACAATTCACCAATCAGCTCCCCTAAAGCATGTAAGAATGCTGGGTTTTCATGTGGAAGACATGGATATTTTTGCTGTATCCCTGGGGTTATTTTTCCCTAACTCTGAAGTCAGTTAACCTCTTTTACTAGGGGAATCAGACTGCTGGTGGTGCCAGAAACCACAAACGTCTGGGAGCAGTATGTCAGAGATTATTTCTGCTGAATCAGCTCTCAATATAACAAATGTATTAAGTCGGTAGCTTAAGCACATTTCCTAATACAATGGTAACTACACTGCAAGATATATCTTTGATTTAGACAAATTTTCAGCCCCTGTCCAATGATCATTCTTATGTTAAAAAAGTATGAAACCTTTTGTGACACTGGCATTAGATTATAACACCAGTAAAACTCCTGGTAGACTTTTTCAAATGTTTGCTTATAAATAAAGTGGAAGATAAAATAGGAGGAATACCACAATATGATTTCTAAAGCATTAAAGGACTTATCAAGCCAGTTATCTTAAAAGTTACTTTAATTGAAATGAATAATTAGAAATACATTCTATATTAAAAATTAAGTTGCCAGGCATACCTATTAATGTATAGATATAACTTAAAATTTTTGCCAGGTATGTGATCACTCTAATAAGTAACATCTCTGTTGGGTTTATTCAAAGCAATCTGTTGGCTTGTACGTATGTGTGCATGCATATGGTGTGTTCCTAGCCCAAAACCAGACTGAAACCCTTTCGTAGTTTGTAATTGAGGCTGTTCAAATGCAAGTATCAGTAATTAAAACATAATTAAACCACAAAATAGCAAACTTTATCCCTATGCCATAATAGCTAAATCATAATATCCAAATCAAACTAATGTAACCAGAAAGAAAGACTAAAAGGTACAGCATTCTATTGTTTGTGCTTTCTGCACAGGCCTACCAGGGACTTCCCACAACATTCAAGAGTATTGCCAGTCCAGAGTTTACCAGCCCTTCGTCAGATTCAGCTGTCTGTTGTGGTTGAACCTGGGGGCTGATTCTCTGCATGTGGGTCTTTGGGTAAAAGGAACAAATAACTGACTACTTAGGCAAAATATAAGATGAGGTCCATTGACTTTCACCAAAATAGGATGTGCTAAAACTCCAGACCTGTAGTCATAGGCTTAATTAACTGAAAAAAAAATAGCAGAACAAAATATCCCCAAGAACCAGTCACTCATATTACTTGTCTTTGTTTTACTTTTTCTTAAAGAAGATATTAACCTAGCTTTGTATATGTAGGTGTGAGGGAATAATTCTGGTTTAAGACAAATTTGTTGTTATTATGACTTCTTTGATGTGTATCATCTAACCACTACAACTATGGGAGCATAAAAATAAATGGAGTAGGAGTTGTCACCATAGATGCTGAGGCAAAGGAGTCGTCTTCTAAGCCAGATAGTTGAGCTTCCATTTCATCTACATGGTGTGAAAAATATTTGCATTCATTTGCATTTATGTAATGTTTTCTTAGAATATTTTAGGCAAAATGTAGAAAGATTAAAGTATCTCAATTAGTATGTGGCTGTATTCATTTGCACTTGTGTGCTTATTAAGTTTATGTAACTAGTACAAAATATCACAATCAAGTAAGTTTTCTACAGAATCTGGGGTGTTCATTTTCAGCACAATATTTGTATAACTATACCGAAGGAAAAAGGTGCTTAAACTTTTGTTTAATGCAAATTTTTGGATCACTACCATCCTTTCACAACAAAGACAGAACATCAGATTCTTTTAACTGAGTGATGATGCTCAAATTATTTTCTAAACAGAATGACATTAGTCAGTGTTTAGTTGTAGGACAAATGACACCCTAGGTTATTATGTCATCTTGGAAAAAAACCAGAATCCAGAAAGAATTTCACCTTGTTTCTGAAAAAGCCATGTAATCTTGATTCCTGAAAAAAAAAAAGGCAAGCTACTATTAACTCTTGTGGGGTTATAGGTTGTTTTGACAATGATGTCATTATGCAGATTTATGGATGTATCTTTCAGCTTCACTCAAGATCTAATTTGCCTCAATAACTCCCAAGGCTTCCGAATTCAAAGGCTGCTGGAATCCTTCATGAATTGCCCCTGATCCTCAAGGACATGACAGCAATTACAGAGCAACTTCCAAACACATTTATTTAAACTGCATATCCCACCTTGGAAAGAATAATCTACAACATTTACACATTTACATATACACAGAACCTTTAAATATGTAACAGATGTTTCATTTTTTGAAAAGCTCTTGAATTCATTGACAAACCTTTGGCTAAACTGATGAATTAATTTGTTCGGGGCAGATTTCATAAATCCTCTAATAATTCATACCCTTACACATCTTGACTTGATTTCTGAGGTCTACAGCATGTGTTTTAAATGTTTTAACCTTTACTACTTTAATCAGGTAACATTTATTTCAGGGCTGGATGATGATCGGTCATTGAAAGATACAGTTGACTAGGAAATAAAATTCAATTTGTCAGTTAAACAAATCTCCACATGTAAAATGAGAAATAATCAGTCTGTGTTACTGGATCTCTGAAATGCTTAGTGGTTTTGATGTCACTCTCCCTTTCAAGAATACATAGTGCTGGATTGCTAAGTATAGCTGGATGCAGTCCTGGTATGCAGAAACCACAGTTGCCATGCTTATGTAGAACCAATTTCTCAGGGTGGTTTAATGTAAGCCTTTAGCTTTAAACTGAGATTTATTTCTATCATTTTAAGCTATTTTTCTTTAATACTTAGGGGCTAGATACCAATTTAAACAATAATGAATTCAGTCTAGAAAACAAATTTTGCCTAAGCTGTTTGCTTTGGACAGGTCTTCAACTTTGTTACTGCCTCTGATGTAAAGTATTAAATTATATAAAATAATTTAAGAGGGTTTTTATTGGTGTCAGATCAAGTGCAATAAAATGTTCAAGTAAAACTGCATAAAAAAGACTTTTGTCTTCCGCTGCTGGACAACTGATATGACAGCCACCCACTCAATGAAACATATATTTTCTTACTAGACTGGGTCATTAAAAGGTCCAGAAGTCTAAAATCACTCAGTTATGATAAGAATATATTGTATTTAGAATGTTTTTATTTCAGATGAAAACCATAAACAGTGCAAATGGCCATTTTTTGCTATTCATCTTCCATGATGCTGACTCATAAATCGAGTTTTAGCTAGCTATTGAAGTCTGAGTACATCAGTGTTGGCTGTATATTTCTAGTCCCCATCTGTAGGACTGTGCAGAATTACAAGTGTTACAGCCTAATTTGAGACACTCATTTTTACCGTTGGATACTTTTTTACTCTTACGCATTTCTGAAGAACCTCTCTCACATCAAGTACATTCATGGACTTGTGAAAGAATCGCCGGATTAGACGGTACATGACAGACCTGCCCATCTGATTTCAGCCTTCCAAAACAAACTGAATTCTACTTAAAAGGCATCTGAGTGGTTTACATTTATTTGAAACAGATCTGCAAATAAGATTTCTTAATCTGGGCTAGTTATCTGTATCTGCTTTTTAAATCTATAATGTAAAATGCTGTCCAGGAAGTGGAACTGCATTACATAGGTGAAAAAAATAGTTGAAAAGTGAAAATTCTGCTTACCATCGTGTTTATTCATTTTCCAATATATTCTGGAAACAGGAGAGTTAACAAAGTTTGGTTTTTATCCTTGATGTGTTCACTAGCTTCCTTCTTGCCAGTTTCTCTGTGTGCCATGAAAACCTCAGCCATGAGCTGAGTAGCTAACTAGAGAAAGTAAAGCAAAATGTATACTAACTGCCTTCTATGTGCCTTTTCTTTGACAATGACACTTTGATCTCTCTACCCAGAAGACAGGTTTTATTAAATTTTAGAAATGTAATTATAACAAGAGAATTTTTAGGAAATGGATATTCACATTTTAAGGTATTTTTAAAACTTGACTGGACAAAATGCCAAGCTTCTAACTTGAAATTAGACTTCTAGCTTGAAATTAGGTTTCAAGCTTGAAGTTAGGTTTTGAGCTTAAAATTCTTCAAGCTTCTGTGTTGAAATTCGAATGTGAAATTAGTTCTGTTTTTAGTAAGAGGTTGAATGTATAACCACCCAAAACTTCTTCGGATTAGACTTGTCAAAGGTTCTCCTCCTTTTAGTTGAAATTGGCTCAAAGATTTCAGAATTACGAGAGGAGACTAGAAGATAATATAATCACACATGCCTTACCAAATTACTTGGAAGATTGCAGTATGTATGACGCAATATCCAAAAAAAGATCCAAAGTACAGAGTGCACATACCTGGATAACAGTTCATCCTGTGAACCACCATGCATGCACCTCTCACTGGATCTTCCAGAATTCATTGTTATCAGAAGCCTTTAAAGGATACATTCTGTAGAAGACTGTCAAAATCTCCTGATGTACAATTTGTTAAATACATCACATTTGACAATCTGATCACACTTCATAGATTATGAGAAATTATTGTATCTGGGAAATTAATTTCTTTAATCTTGTTCACTAGATCAGATTTCCTACAGGATAAATCTAGATTACAGCATTTTCAGGGGTCAGGATTGATATTAATGTGTTATTTAGATTGCAGTCAGAAAGCAAACAGATCTTAGACCTTTGAGTTGCTCATTAGAAACATACCAAGCCACTGCGGAAAATGCTAGAAGAATTTTCAAATTGTTGTCAGACACTGTAGCTTGCAAATGCAAAACAAAGTACTGTATGTTATAGAAACAACTGTGTGATAGCCTACTAGTGGAAAACAGGTGACAGGATAAGCCTGTATCTGAAGAACAAATATACCATAAACAGTGTGAAGTTGTTGCTAATTAATTTTCTTCAAATATTTTACGTGATAGTAGCAATACCTTCTGTCATGGCATCTCTGCTACCTAATCAGTAACACATTGCAGCATACACTGAGGACAGCAGAGTATTTCACAGCTAGGCAATCAAAACGAGGAGGTTGAGTGAAAGACTTGGCACAGAGGAAAAAGAATTCTTACAGTAGTCAGGAAAAAAATGCCCTTTGATTTTTAGTTTCTTATTTTTAAGCTATAGATCTTCACTGCTAAACTCAGATTCTGAGATGAACTTTTACTGGTAGTGTGTTGTTTTCTACTAAATATATTCATTTCAAAGAGAAGACAGAGGACCCTAAACTCAGCTCCACATTTAGCTGCAAAAATACAAAATATACAAATTTGCAGCCAAACAGCATTGTTCATGCCAAGAAAACAATCTTATATAAACACAGAAGTCATTCTTGTACATCAGCTTAAGTGGGTGTGGCCATTTTCTCAGGGTAGCCAGAAAATACTATATTGCTTCATGCTTGACTTCACACTCTTTGTTTTGGAATTAGTGTATCTCAAGGATAAAAAAATGGAGTATTGTTTTACTTAGTCTACATATAATTTTAAATCAAGTATCTGATCTGAAATTCACCTGGCACAATTTGAGGGCATTTCCTGTTGTCCTGTCACTTGTTACCTGGGAGGAGGGGCTGATCCCTATCTCACTGAATCCTCCTTTTAGGTCATTGTAGAGAGTGATAAGGTCACCCTGAGCCTCCTTTTCTCTAGGGTAAACAATTCCAGCTCCTTCAGCTGTTCATCACAACTTACGCTCCAGACCCTTCACCAGCTCCAGTAATTTTCTGGACACACTCCAGCACCTCAATGGCCTTCCTGTCATGAGGGGCCCAGAACTGGACAACGCAGGATTCAAGGTGCCGCCTTGCCAATGTTGAGTACAAGGGGACAATCACTGCTCTGGTCCTGCTGGCCACACCATTGCTGATACAGGCCAGGGTGCCATTGGCCTTCTTGGCCACCTGGGCACACTGCTGGATCATGTTCAGCACCCCCAGATCCTTTTCCATTGGGCAACTTTCCAGCCACTCTGCCCAAGCCTATAGTCCTGCATTGGGTTGTTGTGACCCAAGGGCAGGACACAGAACTTGGCCTTGTTGAACCTTGACCCATCAATCCAGCCTGCCCAAACCCCTCTGTAGAGTTTTCTGACCCTCCAGAATCAACACTCCCACCCAACTTGAAACTCCCACTCCCACCTGAAAACAGATCAACACTCCCACCCAGCTTGGTGTCATCTGCAAACTGACTGAGGGGGCACTTGATCCCTTCATCCAGATCATTGATAAAGATATTAAACACAACTGGCCTCAACACTGAGCCTTAGTGAACACCACAGGTGACTGACCTCCAGCTGGGTGTAAGTCCATCCACCACCACTCTCTGGGACTGGCCATCCAGCCGGTTTTTAACACAGCAACCAGTGCCCCCAGTCCAAGCTGCAAAAAGCTGGCTTCTCCAGGAGAATGCAGTGGGAGATCCTGTTAAAGGCTTTACTGAAGTCCAGGCAGACAATACCCAAAGCCCTTCTCATCCACTAAGTGGGCCACCTTGTCTTAGAAGGAGAACACGTTGGTCAAGCAGGACCTGCCTTACATAAACCTGTGCTGGCTAAGCCTGATACGCTGGCTGTCCTGCGTGTGCCGTGTGGCAGAAAACCTGCTCCATGACCTTCCCCAGCACCAAGATCTAGCTGACAGGCCTGTAGCTCCCTGAATGCTTCTCCCAATTCTTCTTGTAGATGGGCTAGCTTCAAAGAAAGTTCAAATGCTTAAGGTGCAGGAACTAAAGTTTGAAAAGTGTTTTCCAATCACATTGCAAACTTGTATCTTACAAAAAGGCGTTTTCTAACTTTTGAGTAGTGCAAACCAGTTCAGTGAACTTGGATGAAGACAGAGGTTATGATCTTACTTTAGGGTTTGTTTGGATTTTTTTACCTCACCTTCCCTTTCACCTTTTTTCCTTCAGAAACAAGAAACATAAGAAATCACTTTCTGGTACAAGAAATCACAAAGCTGATGGACATATTACCTATGTATATTTACTGACGCACGAAATTATTTATGTCCAAACTTCCTACAGATGGAGCTATAATGCAGTTTGTAAGGGCCTGATTAGATTACTTTTACAGAAAAGAAAGGGATGACATCTTCACAAATGGTCTTCCTGTTTAGACACCTTATGCTGTGTTTCCAATTTACTTGTCTTTTCCTGGAGTATTTTTCAGAAAAGGTTAATTTAAAAGGCACCACTTCTTCTAGGCTGAGTTTTATGCAAAAAAAACCCCAAACTTCTGAGATTACTGAGCTTCATTTTCTAACTATTTAATGCTGATAGATGTAGCTTGTTCCTTCTTTAAATCCTTTCTTCAACATGGCAGTTAATACAGAAGGAAAAAATCATGAAGAGGATATTTGAAGAAAAGAGACAATGTTTTCTTGCTGTATCTTTCTGCTCTTGTTGCATGCTTTCTGCCATTTTGCCTTTGCTGTTATCTACTATATTGTTTACTTATGGGAGCAAAGCCACTTCCTCCATATGTGAGATTACATTGATAACAGTCTTCAGCCTTTGTTTTAGAAGAAGGATGAGTTGCTGCAATTTGATTTTTCATGGATTCCACCAGAGAGTTAAAGAGATGTCTTAAACTGTGTCTTTCAGACTCTTCAGATACTTTTTCACAAAGTGTACATGCTTTCTGATATTCTATTGTGCCACTTACGTAGCAGATAGAATAAGGAAGTGTCTGGTCTGGCACCATGGACAGAGGCCCCCTATTAAGTGGCTGGGGTAGTAGACAGTATATTCCTGACAAATCTTAGTCATGTGTGTAACTCAAATATTTAAAATACTTAATTAGGTTAACAGAATTAGCTGCATTGGCAGATTTTGAGTGTGGATAATTCTTCACTCAAAACTGGACAGGACGAATAATTCCTTTTCTCTGAAATATCTGTAATTTGGTGGAGTTTGGAACTGTCTGGAGGCTGAAAGATTTGACAGTCATATTCCATTCCACATAGTCTGAGAATAATAGCAAAGGCCATGATGAGTCGATGGTCTGATCTTATAGCATAACACTGACAGGCTGCTCTTTGGTAGTGGTCTTTTGCCCTCCAAAATACATTTTTTTGCTCCCTGCAGTGTTTTCCTTTGCTTATATCTGAGAAATACATAAGGCCCTAGGAGAATACAGTCCAGACACAATGATTGTGGCATGTGGGGACTACCGTTTCTATTTTCATCATGAGAAACAGTTTGAAGATGGAAGACATTTTCTGTCTGCAGAGGTTGTTATACTTCAAACATACCTTTTGGAATTTCGGCACTGCATTCTAATTAGCCATTCTGACTGACCCAAAAAACAAGAATGAGGGGGCTGTGTGGTGTGTGTGTCCTAAAATTATTCTTATAGTCTATTTCATGTTCAAGAGATTGTCACACATTTATAGCTGCAGGCTCCTTGCTGATACACTGGCAGTTGTTGGTCATGTATAGTCCTACATCAGCCACATCCTCAAGACTTAGCGAATGTATTCTCAAGACTAGATTGAGGTGAGGTGTTCCTCAGGCCTGAAACAAAGCGCTGCATCCTGGCACAGCGCTGCATGCCAAACCTTTTTGCCTATGAAGGTAGGCTCCTTTTGCTTAGCGTTGGATTTTATTAGCAAGTAGCCTCCTTTGGTTTATTCATCATATGCAAAAAACTAGCAGAAAATCCTCTGCCAGAGGCCCTAGAAGTCCGTTTTGGGGGACTGCTAATTTTGCCTAAAACATAAGGGCTGAAGACAGATATAGGACTGGAGAGGAGATTCTTACTGGTTAAGTATATAGGCAAGGGGGCTCGAGAATGCCAGGGAGAATAATTTCTACTGGATTTTATGGTCCACAGTGGTGGTAACGTTAGGATGCAGACCCTGTGTTGTGTTTTATGTTAAATGCTTATCTTACTACAGAATATGATCTATTTGTGACCCATATCTATTTATCTGGCACCTTTCAAAGAGTGGAAATGCTCCTTGTCTGGTGAAGTAGGCCTGCAAAGTGTCCACTGTGACTAAAGGTAAAAAAAATTATTCTCAGTGGATCACATATGAACCAATCGGATGTATTGGGCTATTAGTTTTGTGCTCATGGAGCTAAACTCAGAAATATTATGGAATATGGAAATAATTTTCTTTGCAAAACAGGCTCTTCAAGAAGTGAATCATAAAAGATCTGAATCCCAAGTGGACATTGATTGAGAGATTCAGCTGATAGTTATAACTCTGTATAATGATGATTTGGAAAACTTCTAGTACTGAGAAGAAAAAGCTTGTTTCATATATTCCGTTCCATACGTCATGAGTTAGGCCAGTTTTATTTCCACCATACACTTGTGACCAGCACCAGTGAGATTTCTCTGACAAACATTATCAAGAGTATGAATCAAAGATAATTTGATGGTAAAAAAATTGAATTTTGCTTCTTGAAAGGCAGATTGTGTCAATAATGCATCCTTTTCTATGTAAATGATACTAAAATTTTATCAGTGACATGCTCCTAATGTAAAACTGAGGGCATTTTCAAAAACTGATCTCGCAGCTAAACTGAAAAGAAGGTTTGTGATGCAACTGAGATGCTGTCTTTAGAGTTCCATGTATTTGATTAAGACATACTCTTTTTTTTCCTTTTACAGAAATTATTGAATATCTGAAGGAAACACTCTCTCTGTCTTTCCTTCCCCTGGCTGCCTGAGGCATTGTCATTTACCATTTCAGAACTGTACCTTTCAAGCTCATAGGAAGACCACACGGTTTATATCTGAATACCTTCAGGAAATGCATTAATGACTGTAAGTTCCTACAACAGTAGATGCAGGCTGTGCAAAGAGAAGATACTTAAACTGGGTAACAGAAGAGTTGAAACATGAGGAGCAGGTTGCATGTGGCTTCTGTGTATTTTTTACACTTTTTCTTGCTTTGTTTGAGAACGAGGGCTACAGCCTTCATCAGGATCCAGACAATGCTATGTGAGTAGTCTCTTACAGGCACTACTTGTAAAGTTTACACTATGTGTAAACTAGATGGAAAGGTGGGCGCTCTGTAAAAGCACACTGCCATGAAAGCAGAGTGAGAACAGGGAGAAGGATGTTCTGTGCCAGATTCAGCTCCAAAGATTAATTATTTCCCTGCTTCCTGACCCTTCTAAAGCTGAGCACATCCTTGGTCCCAGCAATCTACTGAAGAATTTGTTCAGTCTTTAGCTGGACAGAACTAATATGATTTCTCTAGTCATTTATCCAATTTACCACAGTCTAACTATGACTTTAGTCAATTCTAACCACTGTAGTTTTTTGTGTCTCAGCTTGCATTTTGTTCCCTAAACTATTTTGTTCTAACACCTCATCTCTATGCATACAGGTTCTAGACTAGAGGGCTTGAAGCTGCTCTGTGGTATTAAAATACAAAATTAAAAGCAGCCTGAGAAGGTCTGAGAATTGATAGCATTTGTTATCAGCATTGTTCCACTTCCTTATGGCTTCCTTAGTAACTGAGGATGATTCTTATCTGAAGTTTGTTGAAAGTCCTAAGGCTGTGTTCTACTGGTCTCAGTTAGGCATGTTTCCTTGTCAGGCCCTAGACCTGAAATTTATACACAGTACTGCCTTGGCTATAGAAGTTTATAAAGGCATGCATTCAAAAGTTACAAATCAAGATTTTTTTTCAGATTTAAAGTTCAGTCATACAGTTTATTTCTGAATCAAATAACCCATCTTTCATATTCAGTGCCACATAGCCTCCAGAAGAATCCAACTCAGCAGCCAAAAGAAATCACTCTACACTTGCTTGATATTTAACACCAACATCTGGGAGGGCAACCTAGGTGTCGAGTGAGAGGAAATGGCAACACCCCATTTAGCTAGACTTCACCATCTGATCTTATGTCTCTTTTCTGCTTCTTGTCAAGCAAGTTCTTGGTTTTGGTTTGAAATATATGCTCTTTTTCCTTAGTAAACAACTCCCACTTTTAAGCTGGAGTGCTGAAGCTCAAGCCTAGGTTCAAGAAGAAAGCCTTCCTATCCTCAGTGAGTTAACATGGAGAGCATCTAAGTACAGGAAGATAAGGAGAAAAGGCTTGAAAGCAGTCTGTCAATGGATCCATACCACATTAGTCTTGTAAAAGATACTAGATGATAAACAAAACATGAAAATGGGCAGAAAGGAAAAGTGGGAGCTAAAAAAGCTTTATCTGGAACAGAGGGTACATGCAGTGAAAGATGCAAAGTTTGCTCAGACATGAATGTCGCCTCAATCTTACTCTGCTATTAGTCTGATAAAGAAATAAAAGGGACATATTTTTATATTAACCATATTCTAAACCAGCAACCTGCAAATGCAGGGGGAAAGAAGGCTGATACTTGCATAATTCAAGTCTGGTTTCCTTTTTTAGTTTCTTTAGATAAAACTCCTGCCCTTGGCAGAGCTATAATTTTCATTTCAGCATGTTCTTCTGGTATTTTCTGTTCCTGTCTGCTTTTTCAGGAGAATCTTGCACATTTAAAATATTTACTGATTTCAGACTGTCACCAAAGACTTTGGTGATTTTTATAATAATAACTGAACATGCTGAAATATAGTGTCCTTGAAAAAGATGTGGCTTTTTTTACTCTGAAAAAAATGACACAAAACTTCAATAACGATGGAATAAAATCACTGGATTATTTTTAAGTAAACATTTTTGTGAAAACATCTATTGTCTGTAGAAAATCGGCATTGATTTTATATAAAGTACGTTAAACATACATATGAACTTACCTACACGGTAGTATGTATTTTTGAATGATGCTCTTAAATATAGGATAACATTGTCAAAAGCACCGCTGTGGATTCTAAAGACTACAGCTTAAACTCCATTTGCATTTAACTCCAGTTCCAGTAGTTTAAAAATGACATTTCTTACCCACACTTACCCACTAATTCTGGGGAAGAGAAGAGTTTGATTCATTAGTTACATTAGACTAGTTTGTGGTATAATCCTATTACATACATGCTGCAAAGATGTCATTGCTAGCCACAGAAAGCTTAGGAGGATGAAGACAAGATCTGCTTCCAGGAGGGATGTATAAATGAGAAAAAGAAAGGATAAACTTGGTTTATTTTGACATACCAGTTTTCAGGACCTCTCTTTGAAACACAGAAGATAGAAACTTCTCCTGAGAAATCCATTCAATACAATGTATGAGCACCAGATCACAGAAAGCAGATTTCATATGTCTGTTTTTCCTTGACTGTGCTTAGAACTTCGTTGCTGTAACTGTGTAAGTCAGGAAGTTCATATTGCATCCAGCTAATTAATTTGAATAAAATATTCAAAAAGTGTCAGATAATTAGATCCTCTTGACTGGATTTTGGTCAGAAAGCCATAGTAGCCATGACAACTCTTGCAAAAATAAAAAGAAAATATGGTAGGTCCTTCAATTATTGTAGCTAGTCTTAGTGTACTGTTTCAGTCTCATTTGAAAAGTGGTGTTTGCAATGGCACAGTATTTGCAGTATAGACATAGGATGTTGTCAACATGAATTGTAGTAGGGAATAGTCCAAGTATTGGTGAGCAGCTGCTTTAATCTGTACAAAACCAATATTTAGCTTAGAATACCCCAAGCACATCATGCATTTTGAAAGTCTGTTTGAGTTTTGGTTTTTTTTAATATGGATTCACAGAATGCTTTAAAAGAAGCTGTTCTGTAATGAAGTCTGAGCAACTTTGTGATATACTGTGATTCACTATTATATCACATATACAAAGAAGCCAACCAGTAACTAGAGGGCCATTATTTAAACCTCTGTCCATGTTCTGTATTATTTGAAAGATATGTGTTTTGTGTGGAAGTAGGGTAACTTGACAAAAATGTTGAATAGTAATGTTCCTGACTTCTCAGAACTTGCTCTTACAATTTCAGTACTTCCTGCTACTGTACCTGTCATTACAGAATTGTCCACTCCTAGGAACAAGCATACGAGGCATTCAGCTGCATTTAAGAATCAACAGTGAGGTAATCATGTGATCTGCAATGGAGCTGGCACAGCCAGTATATAATAAGCCTTTCATTAAGCAGCAAAATAAACAAATGAAAGATCTATAAAATGGAGTGGGTTTTTCCTTTCTTTTTTTTTTTCCCCAACATACATATTAAGTTGGATATGGAAAACTGACCACCTGAAGCACTGCTTTACACAATAAACATTGACAGTAAAACTTGAGCTTTCAGGGCAAATCAGCACAGTGTTGTTGACAAATACCAGCAAATGGATCTTACTCTGCAGTGGAACTGACGTATGACATTTTATTTTGCCAGAGTCTGGCATATAGATACAACTTCCCAGATCACTTTTTTGTGTTAGTTCTAATTTACGGTAGGATTGGAACAGCAATCAGAGTATCAGGAAAATCTTACTAGATTGTTGCCTTGGTACCTATCCTGTGAACCCATCCTCTTACCTGTTTGAGCGTTCCTGTCTGTATGCCAGCTAACACCAGGAGGACAGCTGTTTGGTCTAATTACTGCCACATGTTTATCTTTGTCCTTTCCTTGTTAAAATGAAATATTTGGAATGCCTATTTCTCTATGCTTTCTTGTACATTCCTCCAGTTTATTTGTATATATGATAGATGCAATCTAGACACTTAAAGGCGCTTTTAGAAATTATTTGTCTCAAAATGTGTGAAGCAGACCATGTACAATTACATGGTCTTCATTTTCATCTCTGGTAGAAACGTCTTTTTCTTGTAGAAAAAAATGTACCTGGTCTTTATTTTTCTTGGGTTGGGCATTTCAAGTTTCAGACAACTCTAGAGGTATTTGTCAGAATTACATAAGGGACATTTGGTGTATACCCCAAAAAGGCTTAATTGACATTGGAGCAGCTTAAACCAATACTGAGCTTCTTTGGAATTTCAGAGGGAGAAGCCTAGCAGTGGGGTTTGGTTTTGCTTGGTTTTGATTTTTTTCACTTTGATAATGAGAGGAAAAAAGTTGGTTTTTCTGATCTGTTACTGTGGTAGTAAAAGCATTGGCTGCGTACCAGAAACTAAGGAAGGTTGCTTCCAGTGGAAAGGTTGATAGGAGATGATTACTTGTTTAGTTGCCAAAAAACAGCTTAGGCTTGCCTGAACCTGGGCAGGATAGGGACATTTGTAGAGTCTATCAGCAGTGAAGGGTCTAATGCAAGACTGCGTCTAAAAGTGGAGGAAGAGTTTGGGAGTTTATGCCTATTTTGGACTCAGAGTATCCAAGAAGGGATAGACCTATATGATCCTGTAAGAGATACAGAGGCCTGATGCATAAGCTGAGAGGTCAAGAAGAAAAATTTTTCACACTGACCTGCCAAGAGTGAGAGTACAGAAAAACCATTTGCTATCTTCAGTGTCATTTTAGAGTGCTGCGCCTACCTGTCCCAGCTGTGGGTGAGTGACATTTAATAAGAAAGATCATCAAGATGATGATTTCATTTTTCTTATCACTGTATAGATTTAATAAACACAGAAGACATCTAAACCCTTGGGTAAAGAAATATACCATGAAAAAATTATCTGTCCTGTATATGCTATGTATGTATCCATATACTCAAATACACATTCCCAAATTCATTATTCTTTAAAAACTATAGATTTTATACTTACTTGATTGTCCAACAAGATGGGTAAAATACTCTTCTGTAACTGTAAGTACTAAAGTCTTTCCCATCTATTAAGAGCAATACGCTATTAAATACAAAGATAGTTTTTCAAAACTTCACAGAAGTAAAATTCTCCACTGTTTACTGAATATACAGTGAAAATACTTACCCTTTATACTGATCAAGAATGATGACTTGTCCTGAGCTTTCAGTTTAATTTTTTAAGTGTTTAGTAATTTTTAAGTGTAGTGTTTCAAGTGGATATATTGTCAACACACTCCTCAACCACATGGCAGATCTCCTGCTGCTATGTGAATTCTGTTTTTCACCTACATTGGTGGGTAATGTTACCAGGCTGAATTTCCTACCATTACACTTGTGCTACCTTCTCCAAGGTAGTGGTGCCTGTTCCCTGGGGTGGGGAAGTGGACAGGACAACTGTCTCTAAGTGCTCAACACTTCAAGAAGGTTATATTGCATAAAAAGCCCTTTCCTCTCCACAGTAGAAGAACTAAGGTTTTAAGAGTAAAGGCCATCTGAAACTAAGCTGCAATTTCAGAAATGTTAAGATGAAGCACTGGAACAGGTTGTCTAAAGTGTTGTGGATCCCCATGCTTGGAAGTGTTTAAGGCCGGGCTGAACGGAGCTCTGAGCAACCTGGTCTACTGGAAGGTGTCCCAGTCTGTGACAGGGGGATCAGGACTAGATGATCTTCTCTTTAAGGTTCCCTCCAACTCAAACCATTGTATGATTCTATGCTCTGACAGAGCCAAGGACTGCAATTTAATTCCCTTTGCATACAAAAGTGGCCGGGAAATCAATCTTAGTCATGTAGTTAAAGTTGTCAGTAAAGCCAAAAGCATATCTAAAAAATGTAACTGCATGGGTAATGACATCTAAAAAGAAGATACATGTTGGGTGGTAATTCAGACTCCCAGCACGATGTCTTATGATTATTTTTAGTGTTTATACAAAAATTAGTTGCCCATCTTGAACAAGTTTTAATAATGTCAGAAACATAAACCATGCCTAAGGAAAAATGAAGAAGATATGTGCTATAAAAATACTAAGAGCTGGTAAGAAGCAAAGCTTATTATGTACTTAATATTAAATCTAGTGTGTTTTTTAAACAGCAATGAAAGTACAAGTCATATTTTTAAACTAAAGTTACTTACCCTTTTCCTGTGACTGGTATTTACTTTGTGTATGGGGTGGATATGAAAGACAGAAGAAAGGGATATTATAATGACCATGCATACATAAAGTATGTGCATTTAAAAAGTTGAATCTTTAATTGTAAGAAGTATGATCTAGATTTTTAGGAAGGAGAGGATAAAATGTTTTATATTTTGTTTTTGCTGCTAAGTAGTGATAAGACCAAAGTGAAATGAATGCTTATTTAAGTCCATTGAAGACAACATGAACTGTGTAGTACTGCCAGGAATTTTGTAAATAACAGTCTTCTCAATCCTGGCAACAAATTCCTAAGGAGGTAACAGGAATAACATGAATGGAGACTAAATTACTGTCTGAGATTCAAGTCCTTTCATTAGATACTGATCTAAATATCTGTTAACGCTAAATGAGGCTCTCAGGCCCTCCTTTTCATATCAACAAAGGGTTCTTAGTTCCAAATTATATGCCTAAAATAAAATTATCTTAGAATGTCTCTCAGAAAAGGGCATCTTTACTTCATTCAGTTTATCTGCCTCCAAAGGGAGGCAATTATACTGATCTGCATTAGCACTGTGAAACTAAATTATTACAAGCTGAATTTTTTTTGTACTCCTAAAGAGGGCTGAAGTCTTTTGACATGAGATATTATTATTCTATTAAAATCATGCTTAGTCATCTTCAGTTTATACAACCAAAAATTTTAACCTGGAAATCAATACTCAACTTGCTTTCATTAACATGAAGGGTTTTTACACTGTTCCAAACTACTGGATATGTGTTCCTCTGTTGCTGATGAGGGAGAGCTTATCACTGATGACAGTTCAAATTGCAAGGATTTAAATTAAATCTGACATTACTTTCTGCTATGGTGAGAGGTTTTTGTATCACAGACAATGTAAAGGTCACAGTAGGCTTTCTTTATTAGCAAAATAGATCCTTTTGTGTTAAACATAGTCCAAAAAAAAAGAAAGTCAGGGCTAACCTTAATTTCATACAAAAGAAACTTAGACATGTTTGAAAATCTCTAACATTGAACAGAACATCTAATTTCTGTGATTCTATTTTAAGCAGATTTTCCACATTACAAGTTAAATGGGGCTAAACCTATTCTATGAAATATTCAACACATCATTAAAATATTGAAATGTTACTTGAGAAATACAAAACTTTGGTTAACTGAGGCCTGAATAAATATTACAGATTGTCTATAGCAGATAGATATTTTTTTAATCTCTTCATTTTTGCATGTTAAAAGATGGAAGGAGAAAGAAGGAATCTGTGATAAATACCATGAAAACATAAAAGAAGGTGATTCAAGAAATATGTTTGAGACCATTGCAATTCCAGCTTTAATTTCAGTCTTGAAAGACCTCTTCTTTCTTGTCATCTTCTATGCAGACATGTATGATTGAAAGGATTAATGCATGTGATTTTATATTTGGGACGTGAAGTCGTGTTTCTAATGCTGAGGAATTTTATCCTCCCCTCTTTTTGATGTGTGGAAAAACTGCAGAGTGCTTGTTCTATACAAGTAATATCAGTATAGAGTCTTAGGTACTCCAGGCTGCTGAAGGAGCAGCCGAAGGAGTGGATAGGGCTATCCAGAAAAGGGGTGTGACTAGGATGTTTAACAGAAGTGTTGGCTTGGAGTCTACTGCTAGTAGAGCTGTCATGAAACACAGTCACAACCCCTCCACAGTGATGAATTTCCCCCTCTGGCACAGGAGGATTGGCTGATATTTGGAAGTGCAAATTACATCTCCCTGTGGTAGCTTGTCTAAATCTGAACCTTTAATTGTAATTAAGTGATGAATACATTTCCTTCATTTTTGTCTTGTTTTGCTGAATTCAGCTCTGATAAAAGTGGCAGGTTAATTGCACTGGGGAATTAAGTCATTGAAGATCATAGAATCATAGAATGGTTTGGGTTGGGAGGGATCCTAATGATCATCTGGTTCCAATCCCCCCTGTGTGGACACGGACTCCTTTCACTGAACCAGGTTGCTCAGAGCGCCATCAAACCTGGCCTTGAACACTTCCAGGGATCCAAAAAGCTTTTCTTTAACCTTTGTTCCCCAAAGTTTTATCTAAAAAATGTTTCAGCTAGCTGTAAAAAGCACAGTTTAGTAACAGCAGGAGAGTCTTTCCATTCTACCTGCATTCAGCTATCCATACCACACCTTGAAGGGCTGGCTGTTTGTGTAATACAGCTGGACAGAAGACACATGGTTTTGTCCATTCTCCATAGGACAAGCATTTCAGAAAAGTGAGTCAGATGTTCACATGAAAATCTCTCTCGAAGATTCACAGGATTTTCCTGTTCTTAAAAAGAGAGAGAAGAATCTCAGATTGTTTACAAAAGTGAGTTGAAATGACTAGTGAGTATTGTTGAGGATGCAGGTAGCCGGGCTTGCAAGCCACAGGAGATGCAGATTTAAATGTGGATTGACCTCTGGGTAGAAGCCCAGACAAGAGCCAAGGTGAACTGCTGATCTCTGGGATAGCAAAGGGCATGAAGATGAGTGGCACCAGCCAGGTGAATGGACGTTGAAAGACACAGCAGGAGCCTAGAATTGCCAACTTTTTGCATAACAAAGGAGATATAGGCTGGTGATGCCAGCCAGCAAGGTGGATGGAGAGGGGGACATGAGCTGGGAGAAGAGTGAGACTTTCCCATGCTTGGACTGTGAGGGTATAAAAGATCAGGGACTCCTTTTTTGTGGGTTGTCCTCAAAGGCACCAGCTCAAGCTGTTTCTATGTTACCACTCTGTGAATAAATGGCTTTGTGGAATGAGACATCTGAGACTCTGCCATGGGAAACCTGGGCTCAAACAGGTAAGGAAACCTGGTCTGACTGAGAGTGGGGTGTGCAGGGAGCCATGCGGGGCTCCCGTCGGGTCACTGGAGCTGCCTGCTCTGAAGGGGCTGCAATCTCAGCAGTGACAGTCTGTGGTGGTGGGACTGTGACTGCCAGAGTGGCTCCTTGGTGGTCAGGAAATTTCCATAACATATACCCGTGTTGGTAGGGCTTTACTTGAACCAATAGTTGTGAGTGGTATGGCAGAAAAATCATTCCTACAGCCACTGGTAGTTTAAGTTGCATTCCCCTGAAATCTTGAGAAAAGTCAAGTAAAGACCTGGTGGCCTCCTCCAGGGCCCTCTCTGGAACAAGAATATGGCATGCAGGCAGGATGCTGCTTCCATTTTCTCATTGAGGATCATTAAAGGAAACTGCCATATTTTAATTGCTAGACTTTAACTTCTTATTGCATCTTTCGAGGGCTTCTCTGCTGCATAAACTAAGTAGAGAAGGAGAGTAAGGACATGAAAGTGGATAAATCATTATTTAGAAATTGTTGCAGAGCATCCTCTGGTCTGCTAGTATTACACTACAGAGGTCATCTTTAACAAGGAGAATACTTTAACGTGCTAGGATGAGGAAGAGAACATTTAGCAAATTGTACCAGGGCTGATAAATAAAGTGTTAGTTGTTTATATGTGTCCATTTTATTCCATGTGTGTAATGTGAAGAGGCAGCTTTCTGCAATGCAGTGGGGTTCTTTGTCACAAAAAGTAATGGTTGCCACCAAGTTAATGCTTTGTATAATATAAAATTCTAGTTCACCACCCAAAGTTTAGAGAAGTGACAAAGGATCAAATCTTCTATGATTAGACATTTCTGCTGATGTGTATTTTCCATCTTATCTACCCCATTTTTTAAAGCAAGTTGTTTTTATTGGACTATGAGTAGCAAATTCCTACAATTTTATAGCCATGTGACATTGTTGTCATTGCTTTTAGCACAGGAAATGGTACATCTGTTAGTATAGAGACTAAAAGTACTCTCCCATGAGTCACTGAAAATCATCTGCCAAAACTAATTAAACTGATGCCAAATATGACAAATCAGTTTAAGACCTGTAGCAATTTATAGTACACTGACTTTGCAGGAAAAGGTATAATATGGGGATGAATGCAGTGGGAGGTTATGTTAAGGATCTGAAGTACAATGTCACAGAAGAGTTAAAGGTCTCTTATCTGATGTTTTTTTCAATAATTCTCCTATCTATATTGAACTAGTCCAAAACCCATTTTCAGATCCTTTGTTTTGCAGTTTTAATCATGTAACATTGAATTGCAGTTAGCAAGAACACTGTTCAGACTATTTGAACTCACATTTTAAATTTCTCAATGAAATTTCAAGTATTATTCTAAGATGAGAACTGGTTTAAAACAAAATTTAATATATCCTTGTCTGGAAAGTTTACTGGAATTTCATGGGTCTACCATGAGAATCTCCTAGTCAGATGTTTTGATCTTGATTTTCTTAAGGAAATTCAGAGTGAAATAGAAGATCTTTTAACTGTTAAGCTAAAGAATACATTAAGAAGAGCAATGTAAGTTTTGATGATAAAGACTGTGGAAATGGTTTTTATGCATTAGGCCTGCAAACCCTGAATATTACATGTATTGCTAAGGCCTGTGGTCTGATTTTAACTTTAGAAATGCATATATACAATGCATTAAAAAAAGCTGAAATTTCAAAAATTATCAACCTGATTTCCACAAGAAGTCATATATAATGCTTAGAAGAATTACTTCTTTTAAACTAGATAAGTAGTTTGCTTATTGTATACATAGAGTTTCTGAAATTATTTTTTTTATTTCTATAATTATTAAAGTGCAGCTGTAAGAATATGGTAAAATTATTTCATCTAAATGAGCCATTAAATTTATATTTTTATTCTTAAGTCAATGACTGTATGGTTGCAGGGTTTGGACTATAATGCATTATGCAGACATTAAGGGACATAAGGACCAGAGATGGGTTATCTAGAGAAAAGACCAAGGCCCCATCACCCTTGACATTTTTAGTTTACAAAAGACCCTCCAACATAACTAGCTTGCTTCATCCGCTACCCTGTCTTGTATCAATAGAGTGTGGAGAATTGAGCCCCTACTTTTATCTTGCAGTGCATTTGTGTCCAATGTGTGTCTTACCTGTTAAAGTTTCTGTTGCCAGTGCTATGAATACTTTCCTTTCTCACTCTCCTGTGACAAACATATTAATTTTAGTAATGTTTTTATCTAGATTCAGCCCATTCATCTACCACAAACGATCAGAAATCCCTTTACTAATAAGTACCTTGCTCCTTTCTTGTGAGGCTTCAGTGATTTATAACTCTTGATCTTTGTTTCAGAATACTTATGTGTCCTCAGCCTTCCTGATCACACTGATCTGTCTGCTAAGTTAACCTGAGCGGGTCCAAACAGTTACTATGAACCAGTTTCTTCCATCTTTCCAGATTAAAACCAGTGTAGCAGGTCTTACTGGTTTCAGATCTGTGTGCTTGTACTTTTCACTCAAAGGAGGATTTTGTGATATCCAAAAAAAATGTGGATTTTTTTCAGGAAAAATATTTCCAAGCTCTCATCACCATTGCTGTGAGTTGTTGATTCATCTTCAACACTAATAATGATAAATTTCTGGCAGAAGTAGTTAGCATTTGCATGTGTGTCTCTAGCAACCTGTTTAATACTGAGTTTTCTGCAACTTCTCACCCTGTTGCAGATCTGTCCTGCACACAGATTTCCTGTTTATAAAGTGAATATCTTCTGATAATTTAGCATATTTAGTGTTCCTAAATTAATATTTAATCCCATTATGTGGGAGGAAGTATGTCATACTGATTTCATTAACTAAATTGAAACATCTGTGCCCCAAAATAAACTGGCATGGACTTAATGATCAAAATCTCCATAATCCTTCTGGTGGTTCATGATGATTTTTCTCTGATAGAAGCCCCTGGTCCTAACATCTCATGTTTGGATTACTACAGTTGTCTCAACCTGGAATAAATGATGACATTCATTTAAGAGATACAGTGAGCTCAAATGACAGAACTTTTTCCATGACAGGCAAACTACTTAGAAGCCCCCAGGAATAATGCTGTAGACATAGCATGTCTATGTTCACATTCACATTAAGTTTACCATATGAAGGTTAGAAATTCTAACATTAGTTCCTAGCATTAGTTTCTGAAGTAGTTCTTGTTCCTTTTTCTAATGTCATAACTTGTTGATGCACTATCCCTTTTTCCCAAGGGTGTTCTAAGGTCACTGGTTTTTAGGACCATGGTGTACAGATCTTTCATTCCCTGAATTTCTTCTGAACGGTGTGATAAAAAAGTTTGGCTTTTATAGCAGTGGGAGTCTCTCTCATAAGGAAAGTATAATCTTGCCTAATGCATTTTACCTTTAAATAAAAAAAATCTACAGGGAAAGAGAATGGGGAAGATAACTACAGGTGCTGAAGCTCTGATACCAGCTGTTGCAAAACCAATATTTTTTGTTCAGTGACAAAAATCTGCTATAGTAAGAGACAAAGTTATTTAAATAAGGAAATGCAATATTTTAAGCATTTTATTAATATTTAAATAAAAGCATTTATACTCTAAGTGGAGATGGAGAATAAATATTATTCTATTATGACATTGACAACTCTTGATTTATGTTTTTCTTATAAATAGAACCACAGGATTTCCTTAGAATTCTGTGTAAAATGTAGATAGCAGGGTAGCTGTAGAAGACTGTCTTATCAACCACACCATATTTATAGCCTGTACAAAGTCAAAAGTCATGGCAGTCAGTCAAAGTCCCCAATGACTGGAAAATTAAAAAAAAAAAATTGGAAACGTCTTACTTATTTTTAAAAAGGGAAGAAAGGAGGACCCTGGGAACTATCAGCCAGTCATCCTTGCCTCTATACCCAGAGGTACAGAAAGAGAAGAAGGTCCTCCTGGAAGTTTTGTCAAGGCATGTGGATGACAGGTGAAGAGGTGAAAGAGGCAAGCGGCTTGGATTCACATAGGGAAAATCATGCCTGACTGTTCCAGTGGCCTTCTAGGATGGAATAACTACATTGGTGGATAAGGGAAAAGCCATGGATTTTGTTTTGACACTACACAACACTGCCACTAAATTGGAGAGATCTGAGTTTGGTGGAGGGACTATTTAATGGCTAAGGAATTGGCTGACCAAGTCTGAAGACGTGACTCAATGTCCAAATAGACATCAGTAACAAGTGGTATCCCTCAGAGGTTATTATTTGGCCCAGTATCTTTATTTATGACATAGGCAGTGGGATTAAGTGCACTCTCAGCAAGTTTACAAATGCAGCAAGCTGTGTGGTCCAGTTCTGCGCATGAGTGAAGGGATGCCATCCAGAGGGGCCTTGACAGGCTTGAAGGTTGTGCCAAAGTAAGCCTTATGATGTGCAACAAGGCAAAGTGCAAGGTCCTGCACCTGGGCCAAGGCAACCCCTGCTATTGATAAAGACTGAGGGATGAATGGATTGAGAGCAGCCCCGTGGAGCAGGATTTAGGATATTGGTAGATGAAAAATTGCATATGACCCAGCAATGTGCGCTTGTAGCCCAGAAAGCCAATTGTCTCCTGGGCTGCATCCAAAGCAGCGTGGGCAGCAGACTGAGGAAGGGGATTCTGCCCCTCTGCTCTGCTCTGCTCTGGTGAGACCCCACCTGGTGTGCTGCAGTCAGTATGCGGGTCTCCAGCCTGGAGTCTCCAGGTGAAGGAAGACATGGACAGGTTGGAGCGGGTCCAGTGGAAGATTGTCAGAGGGATGGAGGATGTCTGCTATACAGGCTGAGAGACTTGGGGGTTGTTCAGCTTGGGGAAAAGAAGGATCCAGGCAAACCTTACTGTGGCTTTTCAATGCATAAAGGGGATTTCTAAGAAACACTGAGGGACTTACAGAGATAGAACAATGAGTAATGGTTTTACACTCAAAGAGGGTAGATTTAGATTGGATATAAAAAAGAAATTCTTTGCTGCAGGAGGGGGGAGACAGGTTGCTCAGAGAACCTGTGGATGCCCCATGGCTGGCAATGTTCATCATCAGTTTGGATGGGACTCTGAACAGCCTGGCCTAGTGGGTGGTATCCCTGCTCGTGGTAGGAGTGTTGGAACTATCTTTAAAGGTCCCTTCCAACTCAAACCATTCTGTGACTCTATGTTTCTAAATAGAAGTATAGCCTAATATAGCAAGCAATTTAATGTGTGAAGGCCTCTGTTAAAAAATTAATGCTTTGGTAGTGATTTTACACAATATTAGGCAGAAATCAATTGATAATCAAAAAACTGGAGTAGTATTTGATATATGATGATTTTTAGGAGCGAGATTTTTATTAAGGAGGAAAACTGCCTTATGGAACGATGGACAGACTAGATGATTTTGTAAATATATGAAAGGCCTTTTAAATAGTTTTGTCAAAATCATAACCCTTTCAACATAAGAATTATAAAATAAGGACTCAAATATAAATCAGGACTAGAGTCAGAGGAGAAGCAAATAGTTTCTTTGAAGAGCAAGACACTTCTATTTGTAATTCTTTACTAGCCATAAGTTAAGGTTTACTCATTATACCTATATTGCCTTTCCCTGGTCTTAAAATTAAGAGCCACACACGGTTAAGGGAGAAGGAGTTTTTACTGCAGTATTTATTTAAGGATCCTTAAAGGTGCATCACTTCATCTGGGTGGAATCTGCCAAAAAGCACACACATGATAGATTGCATATACGATTTATAGGCCTTGCAAACTAGCATATCTATCTGAAATTCCCCAATGAGAGACTTGAATGAGCCTCGCATCCTGAGGAATTTCCCCCTAGATGGGACTATCTTAGTTTACAAAATGTGTTCTAGAAGGGACCTTGGTTTCTAGGGCTTTCTGGCCTCTAACTGCGAAGCTTCTAGGATGTTTGGTCTCCTGGCTTAACAGAATATTAGGTCTGTGGTAAGTTATCAAATTTAAAGAATTACAAGTATGCATGCTAAAAGCACAGAGAATACATAAAAGCTGTATGAAAGGGTATATAAAAGGTATATAAAAGAAAAGGCAAAAAATCATCATGGCATTACCTAGATAAAGCTTTATAGGGCTTATATACATTAATACTTCAGATGTATACTCCTTGTTATGAAACACCGATACACGTGGGTATAGCTTAGCCTGTTATCCCTGCAAAACCTGAGAAAGTTCACTGACTTCACTGAAGCTTTTTGGTACGATATCTTACATATGTAAATACAGGCTTTGACTCAATGTATTTTTCAAAGAAAAAATAATTATATCTGTGTTAGAAGCCATGGGGGCTTGTATATCATCCTTTTCTCTTTCTTTCAAATCAAAGCCTCCTAAATAAAATGCTATAAAAATGCTTAGAATTAAAAGAAAAATTTAAATTCTTTTAAAAAGAAGAAGCTGTTTTCTCACTCTCAGCTTTCAAAAAAAATCCCCAAAGAGCATGCTGAAGTGACTTAAATCTCCAGCAAATGCTGTTCTTTGTCATAAAAAGAAAACAAAAAAATTACAAAACACTTACCAACTTTCAAAATAAGGTTGTAATTTAGCAGAACAAAACCAAAGCTTTTGGTATTGTATTTCTTTATTTGCTTTGGCACGCTCATAATTTTTCGATTGTGCATCAAATACTCAGTTGTGCCCAATCTATATTTCTTGCTTGTTTATTGTGTTTGCAAAACAAGAAATATCTTGAAAACAGGCTTTGGATGAAGTTAACTAGTAAATACAACTGTCTGTGGAAACCAGCTATCAGACAGACATTAATCCGATCTATTTGTAGTTCCGTGTCATGCTTAAAATAAATTAAAAACCATGGAAGTTCAGGGCTTTTTTTGCTCCAGTTACTCTGTTTCCCCTATTCTAGCAGTGTTTAAAGATTCTGAAGTCCTCTATTATGAAAAAGACCCACTCAAAAGAAATAGAAAAAGTGTAGGGCTTCAACAACTGTGGTGTTACTGTGTCCTGAAGAGAGAGGTCTAGTTCTACATCTTGTTCCATAAAGATATTTTTAATTCACCAAATGAAAAGACTGAAGTTCCTGAGACCCTTGTAAATAGAACTTTTGACTGATGTTTTCCTTGAACTTTTTTTCAGTTATGCTTAAACGTTAAAACTCTTGTGCTTTCCTTGGCAGGGATAACGATGGGGTGTAGATTCTTAAATGGAAAAGAGAGGCTTACTGGAGTTTTCTTTCTGATACTGTGAGATCAGAGAAATCAGCCATACATCTCACATGCTTGTTAAATTCTGTGGTGCATCATGATGAATTGTCCTTACAAAATCTCTGAAAATCCTTAAATTTTACCTTGTCTTTGTTGCTGTGATTATGGAGAGGGAATCTTTTATACTGCAGGAGACATTCAGACTCCCCATTCCCCCCCAGGAAAAGCATTTTCAAAGTACAGTCATGTAGGCTGTGTCACCAGCTAGAGAGAGGAAAAAGCCACACACACGTTCTTTTAAAAGCTGTTTTCTCCTTACAGAATCTTTTTGTTTTTAACAATAGTCAAAGAAAATAAAATCTCAATTGAAAACAGAAGTCAGAAGCCTCCCTGCTTTGACCAGCCAGAGGAGGGAAGGGAGAAAAACACATCCATTCTCCAAAGATCCCTACCTCCATTTTCTAATACAAGCTCAGCTACAGAAGAGCCAGATTGCAGCCTGTTCCATGCAACATTTTGTTCTTTGAGGTGATTCCAGCTGATAAGCCGTTACATAATTAGAAAAAGCTCTGGTGGGTTAGAAACCATCAATTCAGAAAAAGCAGAGATGAGGAACACCTTGACCTGATTGATTTCCTGAGGACTGAGCAGGGCTGAAGGTTAGTGAGTTGTTTACTCAAGGAATATTTCACATTCTGCCTCGTTTGGTGACACATTTTTGAGGTAGTCTCTTGTGAGAGGCTTGAAACCCTACCATTGTACCTGGGTCTGAGCTGTAGTACAAATGCAGGTCTGTGAGAAGAAAAATTTAATTCTGAAGAGACTGGAGTCATCAGACAGCAGGAACTTCCCACAAGACACAGAAAGGGATTTGGATCATCAAAGCCCTAGGAAGATACAGACATGTTCTGGAAGTCTAGGAAGAGAATAAATGAAAGTATGTGAAGCACTCAGAACAGAGGGAGCTCAAGGGTTATACTGAAAGTTGCTGGTGTTTCTGTAACTGAATATTTTGCACAGTAACCTGGCTGTCCATATATTGCTATAAAGTACCTTGTTAATGTGCTGGTATGTTAGTGCTAGAATTTGCCAAGAAAATCTGTCTGTATGTTTCATTACTTAGGAACTCAATAGGGTATATTTTCCAAGTGCATTATTTCAGCAATGTAGTTGCAAAGACCTATCTGATACTCGGAATGTGACACCTGAAAATATTTTTTGCTTCTGTTGCAAGCTTAGACCAACATCATATAAAACATTCAGTAAGCCCTTCCAGGAGAAAAAAACCCTGATACGACTGCAGTGTGTAGAATACTTACTGCAACATTTAACCACTTGTTTCTGTGCATCTACCTGTAAACTTGCCAAGCAAGGTATGTACAGAGTCAAGAACACAAGAGTGCAAAAGCAGAACTGAGATGTGCCAGGGAGCTGAGATTATTCAAGGAAGAGAGATTTTCCAAAGATTTTTAGTTCAGATTTTCTAATGCAACAGACTTCTCTAAGCCCCATTGCGATGAAGAGTTATTGAAATAAAGCTGACTGTTTTAAAAATAGCTTTCCATTTTGCTTTGCGTGTAAATTGCAGTGAGATAGATGTAAACATATCCAGCTGAAAATAAAACTGTTTATTCTAGTTCATAGCATTAATTAGATGATTTGTAGGAAGTCTTCTATAATCTTCAGTTCAGAAAAAAACCCCACTTTTCTGTGTTCTGTGATGTTTGTTAAAACAAATCTAATTTTGGAATCCTAAAACATTCTGTACTCTCATGTTTAATTGTACCGTCTGAAAATAGTACATTAGCACACCTGACATGTAGTGTGCAGCAGTTCAAATCCTAAATTGCAATCCAGAAACTAGAAGGAATTCAGTGTTTTGAGAAAGTTTCAAAATCAAAATATAAAATCTATATAGAAACTACAAGTGAAAACACACTATGCTGTGAGCCTGCAGACCTGAAAGTTGACCTGGCATTGTGGAAAAGGACTGATTTATGAAGAGCAACTTGAACAATTGCCTTCTTATGGAAGCACAAACCAACCAGCATGTCTTTTGTTGGTGTTTTGTTTTGCACCCCCGATTTTAAATACTTGCAAGCACTCCAGGGAAGCAAATATTTGATAGCCAAAAGAGTATGATCTTGAAGGACAATCAAAACAGGATTCATTCATATAATACTGAGTGTGCAGAAATGTGACAAAGCTCAAAGAAGGAGTCACCAATTAAAATTAAAAAGGGCAATGACAGGCATTTGACATCACAGCCAGTATCAAATGTGTCAGTAAGTCTGCTTCCCATGAAACAGTGATGCCGAGACAACTGATGACAAAAATCATTTTTCTCCTCAAATGATGATGTTGGAAAGTGTTAGCCCGAATTGGGGCACTCCTTTTTGTTCTGCATTGGGATGGAAACATTGAAAATGTATTTAAAACTGAACTATGGCTCATTATATGGTGACCTCATACAGAGACCTTTTGTTTAGCATCAGGGACAAAGTGAGCATGCCAGCCAGGGTGTGTAACTGCCTGTGTCTGTCTGTGTATGAAAGTCTATTGAGTCTCCTCTGGCTACAGCTGAGATACAGTCAAATGTGAAATTGTGTGGAATACCATCAGTGTGAGTGAATATGGCACACAAGATTCTGCTAGGCTCAGGCATGCTATACTCAGTTTATTACTGAGGTCACACTAGTATAAAAATGCTCATGAAACATTTATTTCAAAACACTCCTTCCACCTTGTCTTCTCTCCTGTGTTCCCTTCTCTTATCCCAGTTTTTTGGCATTGGCTCATGGGCAGCACAGGAGACAGGAACTGTAATGACATGATACCTGGGTTGCAGTAATAAACACAGGATCATCTCATTTAAAAAACAGTACGTTTCAAATCTTACTGCAGAACAGATAGTAGACCTTCCGTTCTTCCAAAAAGCAACCTTTTGGGAGAAAGGAAATTCTTATTAACAGATGCTAAATGCATGACTTCACATTTTTGTGCTCTTGAGTTTATGTCATGGCTCCCATCCTCAAACTTGTCTAATTCCTCTGTCATGTTCGGGTTCTCCTCTGGACGATTGACATCTTCCCCCACTCTCTAGGGCAACAGCAAATGCTTTTACCAGTACAGCTATTTATGATCTTTCAATCAACTAAAACAAAACATTAATTTTATCCTCAGAATGGATTTCCTGAAAGAATTCCTTTCCACTGAATGGCTTTATTTTAGTCAAGAACTTTCCCTTTAAGCATAACTCACTGTGTTTCCCTATTTACTTTGTGTTTTCCACATCTTACAATTCTTATATTAATCATATATAATTTAATTTCTGATATACCAACATAATAAATGTCTTCTTCCATGAATCCATGAATCTGGATGAATTAAGTCTACCAGATTTTGTATATTGGAAATAATGCTTTTCTCATTAAGAGATAAATACTGAATTAATGTGAGATGGACTAAGTATAAACTAATGCTAGTTAAGCTGGACAGTTCTAAATGCAAACAACAGGGTCTGCTTGCTAGTTTGCAAAGCCCCTCTATTCTGAAGTACTTACATATAGATTGATGCAAAAGTGGCCTCAAAAATGATGGGGTTGCTCAAGGGGAATCCTTCTGGTGAAAATAAAGTATGCATATAGATCCTCACCAGTATCAGAACCAAAATCATGTGGGTGAAACTGCAATATGTGGACCTTGACCCTGACCAAAAAAAAAGGAAAAAGAAATATGCAAAAAACCTGCTAAATGAACAGAGATTAACCTGCTTGAATGGCAATACAAGAATGAGAACACGAGAGGCCTGTAGAACACTACTAAGTGTTAAAAGTGAGACAGATCTAAGTTTGGCTTAGGCTTTATAGGTTTTTAAAGTATGTATTTTTGCTGTGCAGTATGAGGAATAGGATGTTCAGTATTGACCCTCTCCCACTGGCTCCCCTTAAAGCTGAACCAGAATCACTTCAATTAGATTTCCTACTGGTTTGATGAATTTAGCTCACCTGTGCTAATTTTTACATCCCTTCTAGGTTCTGCTTCAGTTCATTTTCATAACTGAATTTGCAGTCTCTAAAATTGCAATCTCTAAAAAATAAAAGTGCTTTACTACTGAAAATCAAGCATATCTGGTATAGATATATTACCAACATCTTCCTAAAGAAACATGTTCCATGTTAGTAATTAGTAGTTTCAAGATTTAATCAAGTTTTAGAACATTTTTATAGATTTCTTTGCAACAGAGGCATAACGTGTTTCTAGATCTAGTGCTAAATGTTGATTTTTTTTCTTAGGGATACTATTGTCTGGACTGCTAAGGGATTCTAGTCCGGGTCATTAGAACCTTGGCATTGACCTCCACTATGCAGAAATGACACAAATCACCTAAAGGTGTAAGATGTGCCTCTGGAAAGGGTCTTCAGAAAAGCTGGAAGGTGAAACTTTTTTCTGTTCACTGGCTGAATGCTTCACTACTTACGTGTCTAGCCAGCACTTACAACAAGCCTTCTGAGTACCCTGCTGTATTAGGGAACTCTTTCCCATTACTGAGTTTTCTTGTCTTTTAGCAACATCTGACATCCATTTAAATAAAATAAGCCAATTTCCTATGTCACTTAAGTAGAAATTGCAGCAAGAAATATAACCTTTTGCTGAATTTCCTCCTGATTTCTTAGAAATTAGCTGCTGTGAAAGCTGGATCTTAATAAATGAGACAATTACTTCATCTCCTTTGATGCTGGTGCTCTTCCAAGCATACTCCAAGAGAACTTCTCTTGGGCTTTGACAAACACGTTTTATGGGCATAAGATTTATGAAGAAAGGAGAGCATATTCCTGTACGATGAGTGTCTGTCTTCTCAGAGAAAGCAAAGAAGGGTACAAAGAAACAAAACTTTTCTTTCTGAAGATATTCCTCTTGGTAGTGGCAGTGCCTTTTTACTCTGGAAAATCAAAATATCAAGATTTTGGTAAGCAAACAGAGGCACTAAGTTCTCTTTTTAGATCTGTCTCTTTCTGCATCTCTCACTCTACAGACTCCCAGCTAGAGGACCAGAGACAACAGAATTCTAAGCTTGTTTTTTTTCCCCAGATTTTGCAACTTTCCTTAATAATTCAGCTACAAGTATTTGTTGGCTTCTAAATTACCACACTACCAAATAGTTACTTGTCTTAGACTTTCTGCTAAAAATGGCTCAATATTTTTGAAGCTACAGTATGTGTTTGAAATATTTTGCTAAATGCTGATTTTTTAGTATTAAAATCTGCCACCATTTTTGTTTTCAAATAATGCGTAATATCAGTTAACCCAGGCAAAAAATTATAAAATATTAACAGTATGGAAGAAAAATCAAAATACTTATTAAGAATTATTTTAAAGTTTTGGTGAGTACTTTAATAATCTAGAAAAACTGCAGCTCTTCTGTCATTTTCTGATATCTAATGTGGCTACTTTGAAGAACACACATCAGATGAGCTGTGTTTGCGCTCATGCCTGTGGGAAAGTGCATATGGAGAAGAAAAAAGGACTTCTGACAATGTTTCTGAGCTCTTCAGTTGAAAATAGAGAAGAAACTAGACAAGTCTGGAGTATTAGTAGCAATAGCAATTTGGTGAACTGTCAGAGTCCAAGTGTGGTGGTTCTCTCATTTACAAATCAGATCTGCTAGGAATACCTGAAGTAAAGATCCCTTGGAACAATAATCATTCTGTGGAAACTTTAGAGGAGAACACAAAATCCATGTATAATGTGCTGATTTAAGACAAATTAGCATGATGTGAGCTCTGGTTATTCAGTGTTCTCTAAAGTGTGTTGCTGCTATCTGCTAGATTAAATAATGCATATATTTTTTTCTACAAAGTAGGTGCAGCAGTTCTTTTATCAATGACCAATTCCAGATTCACCAAAACCAGGACCTCCTATTACATATCTCTTGTAGCTGGAAGAATTAATTTTTTCATTTATATAAATGCATTCTGGGGTCCTTTGAACCCAGTCAGCAGTTGAACTAAATTAAGTTAAGCTAAGCTAAACTAAGCTCAACTAAGCTAACCTCAGGTTTGGTTAGTTTGGGTCAGCTGTCCAAATTCCGCCCCATTCCCACTTCTTGACCACTCTTGGCCTACTGCTGGGAGGACAGAGAGGGAAAAAGAGAAAGGCTTGGTGCTGTTCCAGCACTGCTCACAATGACCGAAACATGGGTGACTTATCAAAGGTTTTATCCACAAATCCCAAATGTGGCACCTATGAATGAAGTTAGCTTCACCCTGGCCAGAGCATGTTCCTAACCACAGAAGTTTACCTGTTCTGAGTAAGTGCAGTAGAAATAATACCAGGTAGCACAGGAAGAAACTCGTAGTTCATTTTGCTATATGTTTTCCTGAACCCTTGACCTACTTTCCCTTAGTTCCTTTAGAGAACTCAGTCCTTTCACCAACTGTCTAACTATAGGTATTGCTGAATTTCTCACACAACCTGCTTTCAAAAATTCAGTTGAAGTTGAAGTTCAAGTTGAAGTTCCTTGGCCATGTTTTAAAAACAAAATATCCTAGGTTCCCTGCCATTTGAAACAGTGTATAATTCAATGTGTATTCCTGAGCTGCTTTGGAGTTGCCAATATTCCCATCACACATGTTTGGAAATCAATGACTTTCTCACCACTTCTTGAAGCAAAAGCCAGTGCAGTTATAAAATCCAGGCAGCAGAATCCTGCCTGTCAGAAAAAAAAGACAGTGCATGACAATTATGCTCCTGATTTTCTGTAAATTATTGTTTTCAATAGAGAAATCATGCTGATTTCTTCTTCCTTGCTTGTGCCATCTAACTACCACTAGAAAAGTAATCAATTAAGACTACTAGCACAAGAAACTTCTTCTTCTATCTTTATTGAAAATAAACTAGATCAAGGTTGGATTCATAGTTCATATAAATACTCTCTACTTTTGCTCCCTACATGGGCTTTTTACATCCACTAGGGGGAAAAAAAAGAAGCAAAATAATTTGATAATTTATTTCAATTAGTTTTAATACGAATAAGCCCAAGAACAGACAGCGACCTACCACTCATTCCTAGCTAGGGAATTCAGAGCTACTGATGTGAGTGCTGGGTACCAGGCTCCTTGTGCTATAGTGTTGGCTCAGAAAGTGGCACTTTCCTCTTTGCTGAAGTCATGTGAATGCACAGATGTACTAAAGGAGCATGACAAGGTGACAGAAGTGGGAAAGATTAAATATAAGAATGTTGATAGATGTAATTCAGTGGCAGTTCTTGCCGACAAGATGTGGCCCCTATGTACACTGGATGCTGTTCAAAAAATTCATTAAGTGAGTTCCACGAGGAGGGGAACTGGACAGGTTGTTTCACTGTTTGGATCAATATCACCTCAGGGTGGATCATCAGCAATGAAATACAGGTGTTCATAGGGTGGAGTAAAGCTGCTGTTTAACAGCACATGAAATGCTGCACAACCTTGTGGTAAGGGTGGGAGGAATGCAGTAACAATTTGAAAGAGGAAACAACACACTATAATTGCTCACTGAAAGCAGTAAAATGGGTCTAGTGCCCCACCTTTTGCACAAAGCAAAATGAATCCTTAACTAAAGCATTTCATTGTTTGTTTTTGTCTTTTGAGCAAAGAGCTGAGCAGTATAACCTTGAGGCAGTAGCTCAGTAGTTACTGGGTGGTTGCAAATTGAGGGTCAGTGCATTCCCTGCCGTTTCAGTTTGCCTGGTGATAATACAAATGGGGGATGTGCTGTAGGGAGAAATCTGCTGCCCACATTACACCGGCAGTTGTAGCATATTGCTTGGATTAAATAGCAAAGATTAGCTTTTATAAACCTGTAGTATAAACACAAGTGAGTTTTATCTGCTCAATCATCAGCACCACTTTTATCTATTATAAAGACTACAGGTTACTCTGAGAGATTATTCTATACTTTAATTTCCTTTGCACAAGATTACATTTTTCTACTCAAATGCACAAATGGGGTTCTGAGAGTTGTATTTAACTTGTCTTTTAAAAATGCTGAGTTAGTTTTTTTGTGTACTTTCAGATATAAAAGGATTTAGAACTGAAGCTAAGTGCAATAAAATTTCAGATTACAACACCACTATGTCAGCTATATTTTCATTATTACGTTGTTTACCTCAATGACTGGGAAGTAATTACCTGGGTGCATTTCCATCACAATTTCCCAAACAGTAAGCAATATTTAACTTGCCAAAGGCAAGATAAAAAAAACCATTCAGTCCCAGCCTGCTCCTTCATATGCCTGTGAGAGGCATCATCTCACAGGCATGCTTCCCTGATTCTCTGTGATAAAATTACCTTGATCTTTGTAAGTGGAAAACAATTGTTTGAAATAAAGGTGCTAAGTGTCATGAGTCTGAAGGTACACAGACACAGATCAATTTAAATATAGGTGAATCAGTAAAAAAAATAAAGAGAAAAGAGGAAGTTTGGGATCCATTGAGCTATAGAGTGAAAGGACTCCGTTTTCCACCAAAAACATTGATGCGAATTCATCATCAGTTTTTATGGTCTACTATATATCTATATTGTATCTGCAGGTGAAAGTACTGGAATCAGTTTCCTGGATGGCTGTGCATCCTCACTCTTTCAAACCCTTTTTTCCTCACTCACAAAAGTTAAGTGCTGTGTGCAGAGCTTGATCTAGTCATAAAATGTGATGAGGACCCAGCTGTGGAAGGAGGAAGAACTTGTGGTTCCTGGTCATGTGGTTAATCATTTCAAAGCAGCTTTGAGGTGGGGAACATAAATATATTAAAAGAATCTGAGCAATCTGCCTTTCTAAAATGGTAGCGGTATAGGCTAATGGAAAGCCATTAGACCAGCAAGATTCTCAAATCCTTGTGAAAGTCATTTATCTTCCCTCTACCACAGTTTCTCTAACAGAAAAATGTGGATAAAACAGTCACCATTTTTTTAAATAATGAAATCAAAAGAAAGACAGTGTTTGAATATTAAGTATTGTGCTCTGCAGCAAACAGGACTTAGTTTTTTGGACCACCCAAAATAAAGTAGCAATAAAGATAAACAATTATCTCAGATTTCAAGAATAGAAAAATCTAATTTTCAGTACACTAGCAATGAAGTGGAATCATTACTTTCACAATGAACTTCATATGCCAACAACATTTTTATTTAAATTTAAAAATTATTGTATTTACCCAAGACTTTACAGTGAGGTACAAACTGCTTGCACAGATAGTTAAACAAACTCAGTAGAGTCCTAGCAGCAAACATGCATGAGAAAGAAAGTAACTAAACAAATCACTTCCAAAGTTTTATAGCAATCATGTCAAGAGGGCAACTATTAGTTTGGTATGGTTTTATTCCATGTCTCTCTTAGTTATTTAGACGAAACAGTTTTGTAGGATAGAGAAATACAGTGTTTTCATGTCCCTTGAAGCAGAGCTCCTATGTCACTCTCCAAGAAGTTCAGCCCTGAAGCCTCTGAGGAGTGAGAGACTTAAATCAATTAACAGTGCTGGAAAAGCATAGCAAACTTGAGGGAGATGAAGTAGACCGAGTAGCAACAAGAGAGCAGGAAGGAGGATCATGTGGAAAAGCAGATTTTTGTGAGTCTTGGTGCAGCAGGGAGGGAGTTTGAAGCAGTTGCTCTACAAGACGAAGAGCAGTAATGAATGTGCTTCCAGTGCCTTGTTCCTCCCTTCTCATCTCTGCCTTATCTGCATGATAACATAAGGGGGCTTCCAGCTGCTGCTCAGAACATGCAGGAAAACTGCAAAGGAGGTTCACGGGGGAGAGGGACAGAGTGGGTGTACATAAAAGAATAAATGGGCAAAGAACTATTTTAGTTTTGCTTTGTTGCAGCAGGGAGATGTTTTCTACACAGGTAGAGGGTGGCTTAGAGAGCCTTAAGGGTAAATGGCACTTGGTATTCACACAGGCCACACACATGGATCGTGCACGCATATGCACACCAACACTTGCAAAAACAAATCCTTTGCACAGGCTGTCTTGGCAAACATCTTAAAAATCTGCACTTCACCCACAGAGCCAGAAAAAGCTTTAGGATTAGGACCTTTATGGTTGTTGTTCAGGCAGCACTACAGACATCAAAAAGTATGTCATGGAAAACTGAGAAAGAGATTGAACAAAATGGAAAGCACAGGCTTTACATTAGAAATAAACATACAATATGCTTGCTGCATATGCAAAATGTTCCTAGGACGTGTGGACTTCCTGGCTCAAGGCGAGGGGGATACATCTCTGCCTATTTCAGTTATTCCATGCACATGTAATAATGATGTGTGTCATCATTAACTCTGTCCTGCAGGCCTTAGGCTCGGCATGCCTTTGTCTGTGCATGTGTCTGTGTGTATGCTGTAACTAGATAAATGAAGTAAAGGGAGCAGCCTACTGTTATGTCAGTAGTGTATGAGGCAAGTAAAATCAACTGCAAGAGGGAAAGTCACACAGCATTGCAATGGGCTTGTGGCCCATTTCAAGGGCCCAGTCACTTTTATTCATACAACTATATTTTTCTTTTGGCTCTTGTGATCAAATGCTTCACCAGAGTTACCTGAAATAAGAGACACAAGAAAGCAGTAGCCTGTACTCCTCACTCATTCTTGAAATGAGTACCAGTGGATAGAGTGGGGCACAAGTTCTATGTGTCTTCAGCATGCACCTCCCTGTCTACCATTTCACTGCTCTCTTGTAGTTTTGAGCCTTTGACTGCATGCTCCAAAGCCAGCACTAAGAGAAAAACAATAAGGAATTTCTCAAAAAAATGCATCTTTTTATTTTCTGGAGTGTTCTTCTGGAGAGATCACACACAGCTCCAGCCTGTGTGGGATTCCATGCCTGAAGCAGAGAGCCCTCTCTGGACTCAGCAGCCCACAGCATCACTGGAGACCAGGTGTCAGAGCACTTGGCACAGTGACATCAGCCTGAGTTTCCCACCTTCCAAGTGACGGAAAGTGCTATTGGTTATTCAAGATGGGGTTGTTGCAACTAATAAGCAGGGGATATTAGTAACACCAGGATTTTGATCTTGTTTCCATATCTCAGTTCAATGCCACAGCTTTTGAGGGAGAGGTCTTCATTGTTTTACCCCTTGTAATTATTTAATTTAGATCAAATCCATATCACTCTTTAAACAAAAATGTTAGGGTAGAAATTTTGCCCAGGTGAGAAATTTCAGGATGCTATCATTTCATTTCAGTTATTTGTTGCTGATGATGCTACAAAATGAATAAAAGACCATATGGCAAGGTGATCTCCAAGTCAGGTTTCACTGCTTGGCTCCCATACTCTTGACCAGCTGGGAATTAATGATATTTCCAGCCTCCAGAGGTTTTGGAGCCCTCTGATGATTGAAAAGTGATCAGAAGTTTAAAACAGAGCCTAGGAGAGCAAAGAGTAAGTAACGCGGTACCTACGTGGGGAAATGGTTGAATTCAAGGTAAATCTGCAAGTCTGAGTGTCATCTGATGAAAGAAAAAAAACCCACAAACAATAGGGAAGACTGTAGTTTAGACGGTTGGTTGCAAAAAGTGGATAGGAAACTACTTCTGCTCAAGCTGAAGAAACAGTAAGTTGAACAATGTGGAACTCCAAAACTCTTCGCAATCACTTCACAGATATATTCTGGCTATCAAAGGCAAGATGTATTTTCTGTATCTCTGCCCTCTGCAGCAGGTAAAGGAAGAATCAGTCTTACAGAAAAGCATTCATCATACATTTTCTGTGCAAATAGGTATGCCATTGCTCAGATCATACATATTTAGAAAAGGAAAATAAAAATCACTCAAACTGAAATTCCTTGAAGTGGTGATAGAGAGGTATGTACTCAATGTACATGTGATATATGTACAGAGTGTTTTTTGCCTCGTGATAGAAGCAGACAAGCTTTAGAATTATTACCAACATAGAATTAACATTAGAGGCAAGAGTAGACCACCTGAGAATATGGCACTACAGAGCATATGTCATTATTTCTCATGTGGAGCCAGTCACATGCTTTTACAGCAGTGGTTTGCCAAGCCCATTTTGAAAGGTCATAGAGGGCTGTCTGCTCAGCCATGCTGAGTAATGTATTAGCAGTAATAACCAGGGTTCTGCCTGGTTAGATGACCAGAGAACTTTGATCTTCACAATGACAGACTGTTTCCAACTACCTAAAGAAAAACAGGAAAACATATAAATAATCCATTTTCTTTAAAGTTCATGATGTCTGTATTCTTTCCAAACAAAATTAATACCCCAACAGTACAGAAGGCACTGCTCCATTATTTGGTATCCTTTCTGACTGAATCCAGTGGAGTCTCCCCTTGAATGGAACCCACATGACAGTTAAATAGTGAGATATGTGTAGAGATTGGACACACTGCCAATACAGTTTCCAAATTATATCTTTATGTTAGTAGGGCTTGATGCTCCCTTTTTGTTTCTAAGTGATACACTGCAGGTAATGGCAGTGCTTTGTCTTTCCACCTAGCTTTCATTTGGCTAAGCTCCTTCCTAGGAAGGACTGAAAGAGGAATTGCGTCATAGTATTCACCCTCCACAATGGCGTCCACATAGTTTTGCATAATGAAAAGCTTTCTGTACTCATCAACCCCTCTTTAACAAAATACACAGTTGTTCCCATTACATAACGACCTTCAGTGACTGCTATCCCGGCCTGGATTTGAGCTGATGATCTTCATCTGCCTATTTCAGTTTATATCAATAAAGGTTTAGTTTGTTATCAATTCTTTTCTGCAGCTGCATGCTAAAGAACACAGATTTGCATCCAGGTTTGTGTATGAAGAATTCTGGGCATCCAAGATATATTTGTCCTGTTTTGGGCTTGAGTTTGGCTTTTCCTCCTTGCTTTAGCTGTTGCTGTGCATTCTAATGAGAAATTAAGTTGTTTGAGAAGTAAGACTCTGCATGACTGCTTAACAAAAAAGTGCAAAACCTTGCTTACACTCCAGAAACTTCATTCAGTTTCCAAGCTCCCTTCCATGTGATTCTTGTCAGGTTATACTGAAATCTATGTGGGTTCAGGTCTTGCTGCCTGAGTGCTCTTGGAGCAGAATTCCCAAGCTTCACCAAAGCACTGGAGGATATATTCACCTTAAATGTTTGATAGTGAATATTTTAAGTTATTGCTATAAATCAGGGGTAGTAAGAAGCAGGAGAAGCTCCTTTCCTAGCATTTGACAGGGAAGCAGAGGACTAGGGTAGTATGATGGAAAAAGCCTCTTGTTTAATAAAAGATATAATAAATACCAAGTTTGTTCATTCTTTAGAAAGGACATAATGGTGCATTGTACTCTAGATGTTATAGAATTCATGACCAAATTAGATAAAGAGTTCAGAACACAGTCATCCATTAGAGAAACTACAAAACACCCATCTTAGTAAGTGTTCTAGTTTCAGCCAGGACAGGATTAATTTTTTACAGTAGCTAGGAGGATGCATGGCCAGACCCTACTGTTAGGATACCAGCTCATGTGGGAGTAAGGGAATCTCTGTGGGAGTAAGGGACCTGGTGATTGCTATTGTTTCACTTTCTATGTAAATAATTTCTTTGTCTAATAACTGTTGTTATTAACATTGTTATTAACATTGTTGCTGTTACTGTTGCTGTTTCTTATCTCATTGCTGCTTCCATTAAGTTGTTCTTATCTCAATCTGTAATTTTCACCTCTGTGCCTCCAAAGGAAGGGGGACAGGAAGAGGTGGGGATTGAGCAAGGGCGTCTGGTTTGATAGAAGGAGACTAGGGGCACTGGATTGGGAAGTTTTATTCCTAAACCATGACAGTAAGGGTCATGGGTCATGAGACTGAGGTCATGGGAAAAAGTGGAAAGAGAGGGGAGGCAATGAATACAAGAAGACAGAATAACTCTCCAAGTTCAGGTAGGAGCCACCTTAGAGTAAAAATAAGAAGCTGACAAACCACTATTTTTAAAGTTCTCCCTTTAAGGTTCTGAAATTTTCAGGTTGTTTCTTCAAAATGCATTCTCTGGTGCAACTGAATGTGTTCTGTTAGAAACATAGGAAATATTTGCAATAAAAGTAACCATTTTCAGCAATTTTCACACTTCATTTCGAACTTGTAAATGAGCCTATCTTGCCAAAAACATTGTTTTATTTTGTCAGTGTTTTGAAAACGGGTTTTGCTAATGGAAAAAATACATCCTTTCCAGGAAAACTATAGCATCTGAACAGAAAGTACTGCTGAATTTAGAAAGGTTAGCATAGCACAAGAGCTTTAGCTGGGAGAATTAGTTAGAACCTCCTGTAATCTCTGCCGGCACAAAGTCTCAAACTTTCATTCCTCAGCTAATAAGCACAAAATCGAAACTTTCCATACTGAAAAGCAGTATTACCACCCTTGCAAAACAGTCGAACTTACAGAATTGCTGCAATGGATTGGATCCAAGTCTACCTAGCCCCACAGTCTTGAAAAGACTGGTACATTTAGGGTGAGAATAACATGACTTCCTATCATGTATTGCCCAGCCTCCAGTACCCAGTGCTCGTGACATTTATATCTCAAGCCTCTAAGTTCCAGAACTTAGAGATGTGGAGAAAGTCAGTACTTCTTCTTACTAAGTCTGCTTATGATAATTTTGCAGCATGTCCCCATTGCTGATGTCATTAAATCCTTCTTCACACCTCTTCACCATGGTAATAATGGCATCAACATCTGTGATTCTCTTCCCCTATCGTCATTCTGCCCCATTCCTCACTTTCCAAACTGAAGTATCATTTTTACTCATTTCTTCCTGTATGACCTTTATTTCCTGCTCCTTTTATAGTGCTCTTCCTTTGATATCCATCTCTGCTTTTTTTCTTTTTTTCTGCAGTAGTTTTTTTAAGAGAGTAGTACCAAACCTGCCAAAATTGTCAAATCTGGATACATAATATTCTATAGCACAACATTTCTTATATCATGTGGATAATGATCTGAGAGTAAAACTTGAGAATTTTATTTTTAATTAAATTTCCAAGCAATCATCCCAAATAAAAGCACTGTTCAAACACTGCAGTGCTGTACCAGTGAATGACTCTTTGGTAAAAATTGATACCAGTACTCATGCTCTGCCTAGTGAATGAAAAACAAGTTATCATAACTGATAAGACAGAGCAGTAAGGTATACTTCCAATGCTAAACTGACTCTGGATGTCCACAGAGCCATGCAGCTACAAATCAATGATTTTACAAGATTTTGATGTAAGAATAGTTTTATCACATGTAGGAATATGACTTTGGAGGGGCTAAAAATTCCAAAAACAATGCAGCAAGTAATTCATGAAAAATTCTTCAACGTACTTTTTACCAATCGTAATTTTAAGGCTTTATAGTAGATGGATCTCTATCACAATAAAGCTTTTGAGTAGTATATATATATATAATATTAGACTTTCTCTAGTTCTTAAAAAGAAGCTTAATAATCATAATAAAAGTCTATTACAGGCAAGGATTCACAGTCCAGATAATTTACACCCAAACCAGTAAGTAGCCAGCACATATGAATACAATTTCAAGGATAAGATCACCGAGAACAAACTAAAATTCTGATGAATATTTCTTGAATGAGACATGCAAAACTAACAGGGTCAACTGAAAACTGGGCATGAATGTAGTTCATTTCTCTTCCCTCCTGGAAATCAGTCAGTTCTGACCTTTGGGCTTAAGTAACAAGTAGGAATGGATTTAAGTCAGGGGAAATAAAGCTGATATTCACAACATATTCAGCGTATTCCTAATGAATGCTTCATTTACATCATATACCATACCAAATATGATAGTTATAGAAGATAATTTTTATACAAGTCAGCAGTGACAGAGGACCTACTACTAAAATAATTTCTAAAACAAGTGCCTTTAAAGAACAATGTAGGAAATGTAGAGCTGGATATAGTTTCCTCTTTATAATCACCTGGGTCATATATAAAATATGTTTTCCACTGAGATTTAGTCTATTTAAACTAAGAGTGTGGGTGACATTACTTTTTCTTTTTTTTTTTCTTTTTTTTTTTTCTTTTTTAAGATGAACATTAGTGACTTCTCTGGGGACAGAGATATCACCATTTCCATACTAACTCAACAACTCTGAACGCTGTGAAATGACTGAACATGGCACTCTTCTGGTTTTTTTCTAAACAAAACCAAGCTTTCACACTTAAGCAGCAGACAGGGGTGAAGATGAAGCAGAAAGGCAAGGGAAAGATAACCTTATCTTTGACATGATCTGTTAAACAAGAAATATCACCTCTTTGATCGTCCCAACACGCGTATCTCCTACCCCAAAACAGCAACTGTGACATCCTGTAACTTGAAACCAATACTTGAAAGCATTTTAGTACCCTTTAAATTATAGTCTGCTACACAAATAACTTGCAGTGAAATGTTTATCAGCTCTCTGACGTAGCTGCTTCCATTTATAGCTTATAAACTGTTTTTTACTGGTTCCTTCACATCTGATAACATGGCTTGAGAACAGGTGGTGAAAATGTTAGGCAATTATGAGAGCCTCTGTTTGTATGTGTGTGGTCTTTTGCAAAGCCACTGACCACATACGAAGGCATTGTAAAAGTCCCAAAGTTACATTATCAGCCTCTGTTGTTGAGTACTGCCCTAGCCTTTTCCGCAGCTGGGGTCTTTCTGGACTGTTAATAGCTTTGTTGAAGGGTTAAAAGTTCAGAATTATCAAAACCTACATTTAAGAACAATTTTCACTCAAAGTAACTCACAAAATAGTTTTAAATCTCACGTGTGTAAGCAGTGTGGCTGAGTAACTGTCCAGTGTTACAGTGTAAAGCTGTTTCTTATCAAGGTTCAGAAAGCGATAAGTTGGCCGGAATAATAAGGCAGGAATTGCATATTACCATTGTACCTTTAGAGGTTTTGCAGCAAACCCTGCTGGAATAAGTTGGCTTTTCAGAGACATATTAGCACAAGTTGTTTAATCCTCTTTGCAAGGAGCAAAAAAACCCTTCTGTAATTTTATCAAAGAAATATTCTTCAGAAGATACCTTGCAAATTCTTATTACTCAGTTAAAAATATCTGCCTTTAGAAGCCTAGTACTCTCTGAGTCTGGATTCAGATTTTTATTTTAGGAAAACAAGAATAAAGTGTTGTGATTAGTAATCCAATCAAGAAAGAATTAAACTAGTGGTAAAATCTTGCAAATTATTTCTGACATGTATAAAGTTTTTTAGGCAAAGTAAAGAGATTTTCTAATTTGAAATTATTTCAAAGTTCAATGTTGCTGTTGATAAGATCTTGTTTGCCTTGGACAGTGTAAGTGCTGTGAGACTGTTTCTCACTGGTGGGTACAGTCCAGCTTAGAGTGTTTTCCACTATTTCCCTGCATTTGGATGTGACAGGTGCCATTCGCCATTATATGGAAACAAAAATAACTTCAAATATTTGCCCTAGAGCTACAATAGGAATGCACATCTTGGATTTCAGCAGCCATTAAAATAACCTTTGTGGAATTGAAAGGAACAAAGTAATTGAGAGGATATTCTACAGATGGTGCAGTCTTGTATTACCCCTTCCATCACTACACTCCCTCTCAACACAGCTGTATTTATCCAGGTCCCCTTCCCATTTACTCTCTTCAGTCATAACCTCTAGAAAAAGAGCAGGCACTATTGTACAAGATATTAAGTACAACGTGCTCTCTTCCATCTACAATGCATATACTTCTAAGAGGAATTCAACCTATGGATCAGATCTATGCATTTCATTTTATCATAATGTTTCCAGTATTATTGACTGAGTTAGGCAAAGATAGTACATCTGTACAGAAAAGGTGCATGAACCATAATAATTTTGAAAGAGGCATGTATCAGAAAGGTTGACTATACAGCCTTCACAGAATTCCTTTGTGCTTCAGTAAAATACAGTATACCTTGAGGTCATTGTACTCAGATTCCTAAGGACCTGTTTTGCTTTTGGCCTTTTTCTTCCTTGCAATTTTGGTTTCAAATCGTCCTGAAAGTTAGCCAGTGTATGACAATAAATACAGTTTTGTGTTCCTGTTAAGAATTTCTAACATTCCAGGCAAGAAGTGATGCCTCCTGCTCACACTTAAATATTACAGAACTACTGTCAATATCAGTTTGTGGTTGTTTGGCCATGAAATCATTTTTGACAAGCTAACTCCTTATGCAAACTCATTTTTTTGCTACATCGGTATGTCAGTATTAACTTACCATGTTCTTCTATTTGTCTGAGTTTACAAAAACATGTGTCCAAATAAAAACACGGGTTTTAAATGGACTACGGTTGTGTAGTGCTGAAAAAATTTCACCATTTTTACTGTTTTGACACTTTCAATATGAGCTTGTATTAGAGTTCTAGCTTGCCCTTTCAAAACACATTGAAGAAGAAAGCATTTTTTCATTTTCATGTTGTTACTGACACATAAATATACGGTTTTTTCATGGCCATGTCAAAAAAAGCTATCTGAAACACTTTGAGATTGTAAAATCACATGTCCAGAAATTAGTAAGTGGCAGAATTAAAGTAGTCTGTCAAGCTGTGTCCCTTTGGGACTCTTGAAAAGTTTTTAAGAAAACATTCATTTCTTTTTCCACTAGATCCTCAACTTTGGCAGTGCACTCAACAGCTGCTATTGAGGGAATGCAACACCTAGTGATTTCAGATGTCTTCTTTTCATTTCTATTTTCCCTTATTTGCATGCTGGGAAAGTGTGGTTGTTTAGGTTTTTTTTAATTAAAGCTTTTGTTGAGAAATTGCTGTCTGCAGTGAACACCAGGATGCGAAAATTCAGTTCACATGATTAGTTTATCAATGTCAGGAAATGATTGAATATAGAGAATTATATCAGAAGTGTTAGGCTGCTTCCACTGATTATGCTATTATCACATCAAGAATAATGTGTTCTTAAAGGATCAAATTCATTAAGACAATTTAAGATAGCTGACACAATGGACTGTGGTGACTTTGCAGTGCAGGTTGTACTTGCAGAGTATCCCCATGACGATCTACACTGAGAACTTGCACCTGATCAGGAAAGCAGAGGAAAAAAGTAGAGACAAATGTGATCTAACTCAAGCCCCTTTTCCTCCCTGCTGCAGGGGATTATGTGTGCTGCATGCTCCAGATACTTGCAGAAAACAAGGAAGGGCAAACAGATTTTCAAAGGCTTGAATGTTAAATGAGTGTGTCTACCTGAGGATTCCTGGCAGCTGGATTGAAGGTGGTGCATGGAAAGACTCTGCCACTGGTCCTCCCAGTAACTTTCCTCGTGGCTTTCCTGTTTACTTTCATACCCAGTTCAGGAGAAGTTGAAATATGAACCAACAGCGTTTATACTGACATATGCTGTTATCTACTATGATTTCATTTTTCAAATTTTCACTGCTGTTGTTCTACAGAACTTGGGAAGTCAACGGTATAAATTGTAAGTCACCTCTTAATTATTTTTGTCTTTTATTAAACGTAAACTTTCTGCAGACATCTTAGCTAATACTGAAGCCTAGCCAAGGAAGGTGGCCCCTGAATACAAATTAAGAAAGACAAGAGACGGTACTTTCAGCAAAATTTCAGCATTAATATAGGAAGGAAATTGTTATTGAGATCTTTTGCTTGCTTTTTACCTTTCAGGCATTGGGCTACATTTCAGCTAAATTTTCAAACTTTCTTTGAAATTGTGGGCAATATAATTTATAAATGAAGTAGAGGATCATCACATATTTGTAAGGGATCTGTGACAAAGAAAAAGAAAATCCATCCATTATAGTGAAGCTTGCAGTGCATTGCAAATGTTCTTTAAGCTCAGCTGTCACTCCTCACATTGTAGCTGCGTGGTTGAAAAAATTACTTCAAAATCTCCATGAGTGTGCATATGTTTAGGCACTAAGAACTGCTGAAGTACATAGGGAAAACAAACAAATTGAGATTTATTTGATATAGAACAGGTTTTAGGGTTACTAGTGAGGGCACTATAGTTTTAACTTTCGCAAAAAAAAAGGGGACTTCTTTTGTGAGAGAAACAAAACTAAACCAACAAACCAAAAAACCACAACCCTTTCCTGCAGCAAAGAAACTGAACTCTGTTTTCCTTTTCCTTATAAAGGGCCTCAGCCATGGGATGAGTAGTAGAGTGTTTGATGTATCATAGTGCGTAATTGGTCAGGTTTGTCCTAAAATCTGCATTGGTGGTAGCTGCCCTCTGTAGAAAATGATGGTGGGGAAAACTGATTCCTATGGAGATTCCAGCTTTCATCAGAAGATTAGAATAAAAATGATGTATGATGTTCAGAAAATGACAGTGATCTGTAGGAGGAAGGAGGAGGTTGGGTATTTGAGGGGAGTTTTTTCCCTTTCCTTTTTCTTTTTGAGCTAATTCTGATGTCTGCTTCAGAACTTGCTTGGGAAACAAAGTCTAGCCATAGTTTACATAGCTCTATAAATAATGCCAGCTGTAGAACCATTCACACAACATTGACAGCAATGGATAAAAATACATAAAACTCAATTTCTCAAACATTGCCTTTTAAGTACAGCAAATCAATGAGCATAAGTTCTCTGAAACATCATCTGAGTTGAAATATAAATGTTTATAAAATATGAGGCTCCCAAGCAGATGGGCTAAGGGCTGCTTGGTAGTTTGCATGTAAAAGCAAAAATTTCCCAAGTGGCCACTGTTTGAAATCCTTTTACATTTCATCTGTGAACTGGCAATACCACAATCAGGGTTTGCAGAACTGCTAACTTATCGCTCCTTCACATAAGCTTAGCGGGAACTGCAAGACTTCACCAGTTATGAAAACCAAAATCAAATGCCACACATTAAATTGCCCAGAAACCTTTAAGTGTTCAATTTCTTTTGCCTTAGTGTTGTAGAGTTATCACTGAAAGTCAAGTTTGTTAAACTTCATTTTCTATTCTATTAACATTAAGGCAAAAAAGAGAGTAGTCCTTCTGAAATTTGAACTGCTTGTACACTGACAGCAAGCAATTACTGGAGAACATAAGCATTCTTGATTATTCATGTGTAGTTTAAAATCATATGCTATTAGGAAAAATTACACATATAAATGCTTTTTCATTGTTTGGTGGTTTTCTTCCCCCAGCAAAGTCTACTATTTCATAAAGTCTATAAGGTGTAATGCAAGATACTTTAAAAAATTAAAGGAAAATCCATGTGTTCAGCTAGTTGGCAGTCTTGTTTGCTCTGCTACTTCTTTACAGTGGAACAGAGTTTGCTCAGCAATGCAAAAACAGAAATTAGTCAACAAGATATATTTAGGGAACTTACACATAATCAGGCTCAAAACCCAGTATTTGCTTTTGTATAGCAACTTGGAGTTCTGTCAGACTCATAAGTGTGTTACAAGAGGACAGGCATACACTGAAGGATCAAGGCTGCAATACCTCCTTGTCCCCATATCGTTAAAGACCGAAAGTCAGCAACAGAATTGAGTTTGTGCTTATATATACATCAAAATAAATATTTTATGCCCAGCTTTGCAACTCATTCCTTCAGCCTTATTAGAGTCTTCTATTCATAACATACTGTTCTAACAGATGGATAAAATTAAATTTAATTCTTATAGATTTTTAAACCATTATTTAAGCTTTTTTTTTTTTTTCTTCAAAAAGTAGTGAAAATGGTAAGTAATTGGCGACACTCAAAGATCTACTCTTCAACTAAGTATCTCTCATTGCTTAGGTTGCGATACAGGTCAAATATTTGTCTTCTAGTTTGGCATCTTATTTACATAAGGCTGCTTTTCTCAAATAGTTAAACTTTGCTGATATCATTGATTATTACAAATGGGATACCACCACGGAAAGCAATGTATCACAGTGCAAGGAGTGTTTAAGATGTAGTTTCTACAGTCTTTTGAAATAATACCTATATGCTTGTATAATGCTACCTATGCTTGAAATAATACCTATATTCTCTGTCTTATCTCAGTCATGACTTCCTGGACATCTAAATATGCACCAGAAATGCAAGTGAAGCAGCTTTTGTTGCCAATGAATGACATTTTTATTTACATGAATTTGCAGAAGTTTTATGTTTAGCCTGCTAGTGGATAGAATTATGGAGTTCTTTTTTAATTTTTGGTCATGCCAAAAGATTACATATACGGACAGTTTTTTCTGGTATTTTACCAGTCCAATATAATTCACACCTGTATAAGATTCATTTCTTCATTTAGAGATAGTTATGAAATATGTAGTTCATAACTTTCTTGAAACAGAGTGGAATTGTTGAGAATTTTGAATAAAGAGACTCCATAGAAGTATGTTTATTCTGTAATGACAGGAACACATCTTGCCCAATGTTCACTTTTACAGTTCAGTGTACCAATAAATTTCAGAGTAAGAGAGGACTATTTCACTCACTTGGTCTCATCCTGCAGCTATTACAGGACAGAGCATATTTTTTTTATTTTATCAAGACCCAAATTCACAACTTCTTTATGTAATAAGAGCTAAGAAAACTGAAAAGCTTGTGGGAAGCCTGTAGATTTTATTGGAAATTAATTTTCACTAAAACTGAGGTGCTGTCAACAGTAGCTTTGATCTACATCGAACTTGAATTTCAAGAACAGGCACTGTGCAGAAGTCTAAAAAGTTTCCATTGGGGAATAATAATAAAACGCAAAAGTATCCATAGTTCAATTCTGATTGCATGAAGAGTGACTGAAAGTTTTTACCACCAACTGTATAAACAGAGAATTGGCAGAGTCTGTCTCACCTCGAGAAGAAGCTGCAAAGAAGTCCTAGTAGCAACTTCCCCAAGTTTTACTAGAGTTACTATCATATATCTAGGAAAATACTTCCCTGGTTTTTATATGATCTACAGCAAAAAGAGGTTTGAATATTTTGGCTGGACAGTTTGACTTGACTTTTTGTTTGCTGTGGAGGCAATCAAGATATCATCATATGAGATACTCAGTTTCTTACACTGTTGGGATCAAATTTATGTAAAAAGTTAAAATGGAAAAAATTAAGAGCAGTACCTTATGGAATTTGCATTAACAAAACAAATAAACATAAAAACCCAATGAACCAAACCAAAACAAACAGCAGCAAGGGAAACCCCACTTAAATTTCCTTCATTTTTAAGAAGGTCTTTTTTCTCCTGTTTTTATGTTTTGGGACTCAAGAGTTTATGGGAAATCGAATGATAAGTCATCCCTACACACTAAGCAAGTCTCATGACAAATATTTCAGCAAGGGATAGTATCAGAGTTGGATGAGAAGCTGTGTTCTCCCTTTTTCAAAATTTATAAAAAGAAAAATTCCCATATCACAGTAGGACAAAGAGATCATATACATTTTCACAGGAACTTTAGGTGTTTTCCATAAAAACAGAGTGAATCAAAGCACAGATTTTTACACCATATTTGCTTAGCCCAGAAGACATAGACAGAGCCAAGGTGTAAGTCCTCCATCTGAATCAGGCAGGTTTTCTGCATTATAGATTAATATTCTGAACATTTTTCTCCAGTAATTTATTGCTCCAGGTGGCTTGAAATTCCTTTCTTTTTTTTTTTTTAATACCTGACACACATTTGAAAGTTTCATGTTCTGTAGTTTTTTTAAGACTAAACAACTCACCTGAAAACATCTGACTAGTCCTAATGAATGCATTTTTTCTCTGAAGTTTTCAATCTATTGGTTTATGTCCAGTAATCTCAATATTGTTAGTCCTTTCACTAGGTATCCTGTTCATGTTAAAAGATCCTGTAGATAGGTTACAAAACTTTTACCCCATCACTCCAGTCATTTCAATTGGCTTTTAGTCAAATTGGAAACATAGTTTTAGTCAACATTAAAATTGCTCTACCTAATTTGGCTTAAGGCTGTATGTGAACAAGTCCTCTCACAGTAAGCACAAAGGTACTGTTTCATCAATCTTCTATTTTATCCTAAAATCAGTTTTAACACACTTACTTTTCAGAACTGTGGAAGTACTATAAGGTCATTAGGCATTTGAGTTAATGGGTCTTATCATTCAATTCATTAACTTCTGGAGAGGGAGGCTGTATCTTCTGTTTATATTCAAGGAAATGAATGTCAAAGATTGCCATGTGTGTGGTGTAAATAAGAAAGGCCACCAGTGTAGAGCTTCCATTTTTGTGATGAGAAAATAAAAGTCAGTTACTTCTGTTCCAGAGGTGATATTTTACTTAGACATTTGCTCTGTTTGCAGAAAGAAGGCAAAACATCTTTTGTTACTGATTTGCAGACTGAGAGGGTTTGGACATCAATTAAATGTAAGCTTTTTGAAAGTCCTTCTATAAACCTTCATGTTTACTGACAGACTGAGCAGTTCTTTGTTAAAATACAATTTACATAAGAGACAGAGGAAGTAAAGCAAATACAGGGTGTGAGTTATCTTGGAAATAATTGCACTACATCCCTGGAGCATTTTGCTGCTCATCATTAATTTTCTTAGGCTGTAATTCTACTATGAAAATTTTGCCATGGGGAATTATAACATGCTCTCTAAAATACTAACCACAGAAGAAAGCAATTTTTGTATATGTTCACTGAGGGGAAAAAAAATATTATGAACCTGTCTGTTTAGAATAGTCAAGGGTGGCAGAATTTTATAGGAAATAATTTAAGGGATTTTGCATGATCCATTCATCTTGACATCTTCTAAACAAGGTCCTTATTCTTTGCAACAATTTCTGAATTAATAAAAGCAAGGCAAGAGCTAAATATTGGGATTTTTATTATAATTATGTGGCTCAAATAACTGGCAATAAAGACAAAAACATTATATTTAGTTATTATACATTTATCCTACGCCACCATCATGCAAATCTATAGAGTAAAGAATCTTTATGTAAAATTTATTTTAATCTCTGAACTCACGTTTAGTGGTTAAATTGTCATTATTTACAAAGAAGTGGTAGATGCTGACTTGTGTTCATTTGAATACGCACTTTTTTTAAAGTCCAAGAATGAGCAGTCGTTCAATACATGCAAGCAACAGTTCATAAGAATACTTGAATTTCACCTCTTTGCTGCATCAGTCATCATGAGGATAAAAGCAAAAGTTCAGATTTTTTTTTCTATGCTGCAAGAATACTCTCTGCAGCTGTACCTAACTCCACTGTCAGTATCAGGACCACAAGTAACTTTATTAGCAATTGTGGAACCAGTGTGTTCTCCATGTCACTGTTACTAATTCCATAAGTAGCACTGAGATCAGCCTCTCTCACTCCTTGCATCTTTGAACAATGAGTGTAAAGTACTATGAAAATACAATTCTAGTATCATCATTGCAATTGAAAGGATGCAACTTAATCCAGGCTCAAGCTCTTTAAAATTTCCCTCTTTGCATTTGATGCAGTTCTTTATGCTGTTATAATGCACAAAAAAAATCCATTACACTACAGAAAATATCCTGCTCATATATCCTAATTTAAACAGTTCAGTTGAGGAAGGAAACACGAAATACAGAGGGAAGGACCCTCAAAAAAAAATAAAAAACAACCAACGAAACAAAGAAAAAGGAAAAACATTTGACATTGCAAAAAGGGAATGTGCTAGAATAAAATAAAAGCAAAATGAAGGACCTGGGACAATTATTTCTGATGCCTCGATGACTGTTTCCATTTTCTAATTTTGTCTGTGTAAGCATAATGTGTACCCCACTTGGTATTTTTGATTCAACACAAAAATTTTAAATATGTAGAGTTTTATGCTGTGATGAACCTATAGCAATGCAATTGTGATAGGTAATTAGCAATACTTTCTGGTGAACTATCTAACCTAAACAAAGATGGCTATAAATGGCCTGCTGCAGTAAACTCACAACTATGTGTTTAAAATAGATGATGTGTTTGACATTTTAAAAAGTGATGAATATCACTTAACAAAAACAAAAAAGCTCAGCATGTCATGCTCAACAAGCGTATAGAAAACACTTGCATTGTGTGAGGCATTTTGTAAATGTACTTCAAAAAGGAGAACAGCAGAAAAATATTTTTGTTTTCTTTACAGAATAAAACCAATTTTATTTTCTATTGGGACTAGATAGAAACAAGAAATAATTATTACATGGATAAAATTAATATTCTTCTGTTCATAAAGCTACTATACACATTTCCCCTTGAGAAATTCTCCTTTATGCAAAACCAAAGCCACATGAATGTCCTCTGCAAAACAGCAAGCAAACAGAAGTGTTTGCATTGCACATAAAATAGGTGGTAAATTTTAATGGATTTTCTGAAATTCTTGAGAATTTTACCACAGATTAAACTGGTGTGGTTCTACAGTCGTATACAATATATGTGAGTGAAGAGATAGCCATTTTTTCCCTATTGAACAATAACATGTTACTTAAGGTCTAAGTTCAGAGTACACTATTATTAATGACAGTGCAAGTGGCAGAATATTCCACTGTGAGGTTGTTTTGCAATGCTGCAAGTGAGGATAAATAGTTTAATTTGTGATCTAAGTTTAACTGAGAAAGAATTTGCAAATAATGCTTTAAGACATTTTACATATTTTCCTATTTTCTCCTTTTCCACTCAAAAGTGCTCAACTAAGTCTGAATTTGAACTTTGAATGTCAAAGTGGTTTCATAGCACATGGTGCAATGAATGGACAGTTCATGAGCTAGTTTTGTAAAGCTTTAACATTGGCTCTTAATTTTTTGAACCAAACCAAAAGAGATTAAAGGTTGTGTTTCTATTTCCAGCTTTTTAAGTGGGTTAGGGGCCTTCTCCTTCGGAGCCGTTTCTAGTTACTCTCTGTTATTACTGCAACATGAATACTGCTGAGGATTTGGTTCAACCGGCATTCAAGTTCACAGCCCACATTGTGGTTGCTTGAAAGTCTTTTTTTCCTTCAAGGATTATTTTTATTTAATTGCTAAAAGCCCACAAACTAACCATTTCAAAGGAAGAGATCTTTCTAATATGGAATGGTAAATTCACCCATAAAAATGGAGTAAAAACAGCCTTATGTGTCCATAAGAACCTGAGAGCAGTTTAGGACCGATGTAACTCACAGGCTTCACACTGCACTGTTTTGCTTTCTTCAAGCAAAGGAAAGGAAAAAAGGTGCCGTGGAGAAGAATTGCAGAGTTACTGTGTCTCTGTACACTTACAAAGTGCAGGGAAAGGCAATTACCTAGAAAGACCCAGAAACACCTAGAATAAAGCATGACAGATCCTGGACACACCTGATACAGTACAACTTTATTTTATGTTTCACTCAAGAGCAAACTGTGTCTTAGTCAGTCAGGTAGAGAAAATTAGATTGTTAGTACCTGGAGGAAAAAAAGCATTAGAGGCCGTCTTTCAGGCTTTGCAGTGTCTACAGAGAGAGGGCAAAGTCCCCCTGTGTGAATTATTTTGAATCCAGACAGCAAAGCGCTGTTTTTACCTGCAAGACTGGTTTGCTGTGAACACAAGGACCAGCACGCTACCAGCTGCAAAATCACCAGCTGTTTGTTTCTGTGTTTAAAACGTTTGAGGAAGCCTTCAAAAAACTACAAGTCCTGCCTTTCTACTCAATCCTCAGGGATTCTAGTGGCTCTAGACCTGCCTACTTTACAGAAGTCATCTATGGGATAACAGCACTGAGTCCTGTGTCGACACACAGGGGCTAAAATAAACATAACTGTGGCATTTAACATTTTCATTTAAATTTAGCTGAATGTTTCTGTTATGATGCTCATTTCCAAAAAAATAAACCAGAAACCATCACATATGGAAAGCTGATTCTGACATTTGTATTTACACAGGTAAAAATTTGGATGTGCATTCTGCAAAAAAAGTTATAGCTCATCATTACCTCTCATTGGGCAGCATGCCTCACTCTTTTGGAACTTTTGAGTAAGACCACCATTTCTTTAGTACTCACTATGACTAACTTGTGCTTAGCCAGGCTGAGCATTTTAGGCACTCCAGTTCCCAAACCATCTGTGAAATGTCATGAAGAAGAGGAGAAAATTAAAAGCATGAGCTGCAAGTTAGGAGTTTCCATATACTGCCTTTGTGAATGTACATTGATCTCAAATCCTGAAGTCTGATATGCTCCTTTCATGTATGATGCAGAAAGTAAGTGTCCTATGAACTGAAAAATGGGGATTCAGAGGAAAAATGTAAAACAGCTCCCAATGGACATGGATGCCTGCATTTAATTCCATGGAGGAAGGAGAGAACATTAATGTTGTCTATATTGAAATAAGAATAAAAGATGTTATTATAGTTGGTCTTAAATGCTGCAATTCTAGCTTGAGTCTGCATTATTTCTGCGAGGTGCCGTAGCTGGAGCCCTGCAACTGGGAAATCTCCCAACCGTTTGTGTGGCTACTGTTTTACTTTGCTTGGCTCAAAAGAAAGGAAAAAAAGCTGTGTGGAAAAATCGTGGTTTGTAGGAGTAATTGCAGTGCTTCAGCAAACTCATGAAGTGCAGGGCCAGGTAATTGCCTAGAAAGGCTGAGAAACATCAGCCAGTAAAGCAGAGCAGCTACTGGACACACTCAATGTAGGAGCTGTGCTATACATGCCAGCAAGGTGAGCACCGGGTGGCTGTCACTTGAGAGACTAGGACACTTAGTTTCATGTCTACAGAGTGATACAGGAGCCTCTGATCACTGGTGGTTTCCACCTGCAATGTCACAAAGAAGTCACTTGCTATGTGCAAGGTTTTCCAGGTGCTCCAGATCTATGGGGTAACACGCATCTGAGTATGTGCGTGACTTTGTACGGGCTTGTGTGTGCTTGGTTTAACAGTTTCCCGATCAGAAGATCTCTCATGTAGTTAACTGTCACAAGGTGGATGGATTCTTATCATGAAACTGAAAGAGGGGAAAACACCCACCACAAAATTATGGGGAGGTAGACTTTTGAAACCAAAGCTTCAAAGCAGTTTAATTGTTACAGTCACATTTTTCTCAGACTTTAAGGCTGTGCTTGTTACAGGTCCTATTGAGATAAACATCCTTACCTCATATTCAGGATTAATTACTTTCATACTTCATGTTCTTTTCATAGGAAAATTATTAAAATTGCTTAATAGCCAGCTAAATTTCAATAGTTTCAGTTTGAATGGATTATCAAAGACCATAGCTAGATTTATGTCTAAAGCATAAACCTGTGGTGCCAAAGGTTTCCTTTGTGTAAGTAATAGTAGTCTGTAACTACTGTTAAGTATTTCAGGTTTCTGAAAGGGTAATTTCAGTGTGCATTTGTAAGGTGTATGGCCAGATGTCACAGACATAGTCATGGACCTCATATGCATACAAGGAGCCTGCAATGCCAACCTACATGATTTAGTTTTTGAAACAAGATTAAGCTTTTATATAAAAAGGAGCAGATGGAAGAATATAAATTAGAGGCTTTTTGCCATATGCCTTTTAGTAAACCTCTATAGAGAACACCACATGTGTTACATATATTTCCAGTGTTTGGTATCTGATTTTAGCACAGCATGTTGAAAATGTCTCTCATCCTTATTAGAAGAATGAGACAATTCCAGGAAAAGTGCAGTTATGAACTATCCCTCTCTAGCAGAATGTCAGGCATCACCCACAAGCTCAAATCAACCTACTTCCCAAAAATATGTCAGCAGAAAAAGGGAGATTTTGTTTTCCACATTAGCACCATAAACACCTGCTGGCCTGATCAGCTTTCCAAAATGGGAAGTGCTTATAGGTCAGCAGTAGCTAAAAGTAGTTAAGAGCTGATGAACATGGTTTTACCATACGTAGGAAGTAGTGTCAGCAAAAGCCTGCACTGCTGGTGTGATGCTCCTTCAGTTTGAAGAAAACTACCACAGAAGGACTGTGTGTTTACAAGACACACATTGCCCTTTATCAGAAGACAAGGAAGATAATCTCTCATAACTCTTTTCTTTTTCTTTGCCCAAATAGATTTTGTTTCTACAGAGATGAGATTAAGTGGCATATTTTCTTCAGTTTTTCTTTTTTATTGTTTTTACTGTATTTTCAAAGAGTATGAGACATACTACTTATATATATTCAAATCATTAAAAAAAAACCAAATTAATTTTCACCGAAAAAAACTTCTGAGACACCAAATTGTTTTCCCCCTTTTCAAAATGTTTGCATGAAACAACAAAGCAAAACCAGCCCACAAATGGCTCAGCACTCTTACAAAGCTTCTTAGTAAAGCAAATCTCCCACCAGATTCAATGGGATGTCACTGTGTGGCTTGCTTTGGATTAATTTAAAGGGGATAGTAAAGGCAAATCATAGCCAAAGTAGATTTCTTAAGAACATATTGCCCGATGTAGTCAAAATTCATCATAGTTGTGCATGCAGCAGAATACACAACAGTTTTGCCAGCCTGTGGGAAGAGTAAACACCTTCTCACACTGAGGTTTGCAGCAGAGTCAGATGCTTAGGAACATAGCACATTAACCATTGCAGCGCCCAATTTTTAAGTACCTGGCCAGCTCTGGAACTCACTGTCCTAGTTTTGGGTGTCTGGGTTTCCTAAAGCCATGCCTAAAATAAGAGAGAAGGATGCATAATCTTTGAACCTGAAATAGCCAGCATGCTGTATAGAGAATGGGACCTTCCATTGTATTCTGCTGAAGATGCTCCAGTGTCATGTAGAATTATTAAATAAGACTCGAAGCCAAAGATGGAGCAAACAGAATTTCTCTGTCTTCTTGTAGTGTAGACGTATTGTTATCCCATTCGAAACTGCAAAGCTTCTCTAAGCCAGGGACTGAGGGTGATGAGGATAAATGCAGGAAACTATCAAGAAGTATAGCACAACACACCAGTCCTCTGTAAAAGAGAGTGTATTACACAAACTGTTCACTTCAGCTTAGACTTGACAGACATGAAAATGTTACATAAACTGAAGAGAAAGTTATAAGGGAAAAATCTCTGTAAAATAATAAAAGATATCTGTGACTTCATACAACATAAAATCTTGTTTTCCCTCTAAATGTTCAGAATCTTAAGTGAAGGAAGAGGTAGTGAAATTGATACGGATGCTGAAGGAGAACTGAAGGGACTAGGATGCCCTTTTTCTAAAAAATCCATGAGAAATTGATTGGAAAACAGCCTGTTAACTTGTACAAAGCCAACGCAAAAAATATTAAATTCTTGACTTACTAATGCTGATTCCTGCAATGATATCTGATTGCATACAAAGAGGAAGAATTTGACACACTACCTTTTGATTTGAGAGGGAAGAGTGGTCTCTTTAGGATGCAATAATGCTATGAGTCTTGTGTCACCTCACCTTTTGTAGCCAGAACCTACAAAAGACCTTTGCCCATATTAATGACTAAGACTCTGAGCATCTTAGGTGGTTTTTAGTGTAAGGGAACTCATTTCTCAGAAAGCTTAAGCATAACTAGTGAGAAGTTAAAAATCCCATGAAATAGGGTAGCATTTGTGTAGAAATTTAAATAATGGGTAAGATCTGTGTACATGTAGGAAAGAGAAATTAGTTTGTGGCTGACAGCAGCTGCTGGATTCTGTTGCCAGTGATCAATACTTTCAACTTTAGATAAGATGTGTTGTAATAACTCATTTAGCTCTCCTTCTACTAGAAGGCATTTATGAGCCTCAATCTTCACAGTATTTGAAAACGGAAGTTTTTTCCCTCTTTGGGTTTTCTTTCTTCCTATCAGCTGTAGAAAGACTTGACCCATGTGCTAGTTCCTCACTTTAATGTTGGCTAGTGTTTCTTCTGTGTTTTCTATGCCCACAAGGAACAGGTGGTGTGGTCTGCACTGTGAGATATTGAGAAAACCTACAACATGCTTTCCAAAAGAAAAATTGGCGTGATTTTTTTCTAAAATTTGATGATTTTGTAACAGTGAATTTGTTTTCTTAGAATTATCAAAATATGATTTTCTATTCTCGAATCCTCAGCAGAGGAGCTTTTGTTTAAAGACTTCACTTTCTTATTCTCAGCCATGTTGTAGAACAAAGTTTGCTAGATAGTCTAGGCATGCAGCTGGTTCATGTCAGTTAAGACCAAGGGTCCTGAAAAAACCTTGAGTTAAGAGGACTGTTGCATTTGAGTTGAAGGATTGTATAAATTAGTAGGTTTGAATAGAATCTTGTTTTGAGTGGTGATATTTAGAATATTGTTAATGAAATTTAGCAAAAGCTTATAAATAAAAAGATAATAAATGTCATGTATATTTAGATCATGCTATTATATATCTGAGTGCATGCAGGTTACTCATATTCAGATGGAAAATTCTGAGGAAATTGTTAGGATTCGCTTGTATATGACTCACAGCTATTTGTGCATTCTTGAATGTTTCCATTTTTTTTATGATTTTTTCTTAAACACAGAAAAGTATGTTATGTTCTTGCAAAATAAAGTAGATTTCTAAGCTGTTGTTTTCTCTGCTTCCTAAGTAATCACTTGCCCCTAAAGCCAGAGTCTTGGAAAAATACAAAGAGCAGATCCAGAAGCGTTGGCTTAAAGTTTGGGAATCAACTAATAAAGAGCATAGTTTTTACAGGCAGCAATCTTTACTGTCTTATGACTGATGGTACCTATCTTGGTATGCAGTTAGTCGGGCTGTAAACGGACATGCTGTCTTTTTCATGTAATACTGCTTGCTGCCCAGCACCCCCTATGCCTCCCCTCCTCCTGATGGAGCTCCTTGACTATGTTTTCTGAATATAATTTCTCTACTGAAAAAATCACCTTTTGGTATCACGTGTGTGTAGCTCCCAAAGACTGTGACAAGTTCATTCACACTGGTATATTTCCACAGAGGTTAAATATTTGATAATTTACTATACTTATGTAGACTTTTAATTGTTGTCAGATGTTTTTCCTGTACTAACAATACTAAAAGCTCAATTGCTCTGTTCACAAATTTAAAGAGGGTGATAGTGGTTTAACATTTCCTGATGATTTCAGCCTTCATTTCTTAAGTCTGCATTGTCCAGTCCACTACCAGTCTCTGTTGTCCGTATATCCTGCCCTCATTTTTCCATCAATTTTTAAGAAGGCTGTGGCAAGATGCACAAAATGGTATTCTACCACGTAATAGAAAGACAAATCCTTTCTTCCTTACTTGTTTGGTTTTTTTGTTTTGGGTTGGTTTTGGTTTTTTTTAATATATACTCCCTTTTTGTCCAGTTCCTTTGGTCTCTCATTATGTACATTATATTATGTTAGAAAAAACTCTCCATAAAAGTAATATACCAACATCCTCTGTCAGCTCTTGAAGTGTCCACTTTCATGATGATAGGAACCAGGACAGCCAGTGAAGCCCTGATCTTTTATAGTCTGCTGTTAAAAGTACAGAATGTCTTCATGTCTCTATCGTGTCACAAACATAAAATAGTAATAGGCTCACCTCTGAAAGCAATGTTAATTAAAAAAATATTTGTACCATTATTTTATTTGATAATAAAAATCAATATGGAAAACTCGAGCCATTTGAGATACTTCTGTATAAAAATAAACCTTGAGAGTAGATGTAATCCTCCTCACTAATATAAACATTTAATTGATTGCCTTCAAATATTTTTAATAAGGATCTTCATGATAATCTGAGAAAAAAAAAAAAACAACCATATCTATGACACCAGGATTTCTCTGAAATAACTAAGGGGACAAAAAGTAATCTTTAACTGGAAATGTTCTTCTAACATGTGGGGTTTTTCTCATAAATATTATAAACCTCATTATTTGAAAACAAAGCCTCATGTACCACAAGTATGACATAGTTGGAGAAAGGTTTGAATAGCAAATAGTGAAGTTCTAAATCTGAAGGAAGGTAAAGTAAAAAGCCAAAAGACACACAGGATGCATCCATTCAAAAATTATACTCAAGAAATTTCATTTTTCAGAAAAGCTGTGTTTTCATGAGGCAGTGTATTGGATGGCTAAAAAGGTGTGTATGCAAATTGTGTTCTCTTTATAGCAGTAAGAGGCACCCTTACGATACAGATAAACTTTCTCTGACTTCTTGGATTAAAGTTTCCTTAGAATTTAGCATCTTCCTACATTATTTTTAGCAAAATAGACCAAATTTAAACAACAACAACAAAAAGAAAAAATCTTAAAATGGTTTCTGTTAGAAAGGACCTTTAAGATGATGTAACTCCAATACCTCTGCCATGGGCAGGGACACCTTATACAAGATTATTCAGAGCCACATCCGGTCTGGTATTGAACACCTCCAGGAATGGTGACTCCACAACCTCTCTGGACAACCTTTTCCAGTGACTCATCATATCACAGTAAAGAATTTCTTCATAATATCTAATCTAAACTTAACCATCTTTCAGTTTGAAGCCATTACCGCTTGTTCTATCACTACATGCCTTGGTGAAAAGTCCCTCCCCAGCCTTCTTGCAGACCACTTTTAGATACTGAAAGGCCAAAATAAGGTTATTCACTGTGCTGAATAACCCAGTCCTCTGAGTCTGACTTCATAAGAGAGGTATTCCAGCCCTCTGATCACCTTTGTGTCCTTCCTGTGGAATTGGTTCCATGAGTCAATAGCCTTCCTGTTCTGGGGACCCTGGAGCTGGACACAGTGTTCTGGGTGGAAATAGAGGGGGAGAATCACCTTCCTCAACCTGCCAGCCATTCCTTTTGATGCAGCTCAGGATGCAGTTGTCCTTCTGGGCTGCAAGTGTGCATTGCTGGGTTGTATCAACATTCTTGTAAACCGAAACTCCTAAGTCTTTCTCTGTATGGCTGCTCTCAATTCATTCTCTGCCCAGTCTGATCTGTGCTTGGGATTGCCCTGATACAGGTGCAGGACCCTGCACTTGGCCTTGTTGAACCTCATGACATTTACACAGGTCCACCTCTCAAGCTTACCAAGGTCCCTCCGGATGGCATCACTTCCCTGCAGTGTGACTGTATCATACAGTTTGGTGTTGTCAGTGAACTTGCTGAGAGTGCACCCAATCCTACTGTCTGCGTAAGTGACAAAAATGCTAAAGGTGCCAGCCCCAGTACTGACCCTTGAGGACACCACTCATCACTGCTCTCCATTTTCTACTCTTGGAGTGCAACCATCCAGCCAAATCCTTATCCATCAAGTGGTCCATCCTTCAATTCCATGTCTTTCCATTTTAGACACAAGGATGTCATGCGGGACAGTGCCCAGTGCTTTGCTCAAGGCCATGTAGATGATATTTGTTTCTCTTCCCTACACACACATCTGCATCACCATCATAGGCAGCCACCAAATTTGTCAGGCATGATTTGTCCTTAGTGCAGCTGTGCTGGCTGTCACCAATCACCTCTTTATTTTCCATGGGTCTTCACACAGTTTCCAGGAGGATCTGCTCCATAATCTTGCTGGACCTTGAGGTGAAACTTCCCAGCCTGTAGCTCCATATGTCTTCCGTTCTTCCTTTTTAAAAACAGGTCTTAGGTTTCCTCTTTTCCAGTCAGCGAGAACTTCACTGCACTGTCATAACTTCTCAAATATGATAGATAGTGGCTTAGCCACTTCTTTGACCAGCTCCCTCAGGATCCTCAGAAATACCTCATCAGGTCCTGTGGACATATGAAACTTCAGGCTCCTTAGATGTTTTTGAACCTGGTCTTCTTCTAGAGCAGGAAGTTCTTCATTCTCCCAGTTCCTGGTTTTTCCTTCTGTGACTTGAGCAATGTGGCTGGTTTACTTGCCAGTGAAGACTGAGGCAAAACAGTCATTGAGTACATCAGCCTTCTCAATATCATGAGTAACCAGGTCTCCTGTCTCCTCTTAGAGAGGGCACACAGTTTTCCTAGTCTACATTTTACCACCAATGTGGTTTACTTTTTCCCCTTGACATCCCTGGTCACATTTACTTCTATCAGTGGTTTTGATTTTCTGACCTGAGTCGGGAATTGTTCTGGACAGTTTCTGTGCATTCCTCACACAATGCTTCCACTGTCTGTAGGCTTTCTTTTTGTGTTTGACTTTGTCCAGGAGCTTCTTATTCATCCACACAGGCCTTTTAGCATTTTTGCCCGACTTCCTCTTTGTTGGAATGCATTGCTCTTGAGCTTCTAGGAGTTGATCATTAAATACCATCCAGCTCTCTTGGGCTCTTCTTCCCTCCAGGGCTCTGTCCCATGGCACTCTACCAAGGAGGCTCTTCTAGAGGCCAAAGTCAGCTCTACTGAAATCCAGCACAGTGAGTTCCCTGAGTGCTCTCCTTGTTTCCCCAAGGATCTCAAACTCCACCATTTCATGATCACTGCAACCCAGCCTGGCCTTGGGGTTCACATTCCCCACCAGCCCCTCCTTGTTGGTGAGGATAAGGTCCAGCTTAGCACCTCTCCTCCTTGGCTCCTCTATCACTTGGAGAAGGAAATTGCTATCAATGCATTTCAGGAACCTCCTGGATTGCTTATGCTCTTCTGTATCCTCCCTCCAGTAGGTGTTTGAAGGCTCCCAAAGTCCCCCATAAGGATCAGGGTTTGTGAACTTGAGGCTGCTCATATACGTCTGTAAAAGGCCTCATCATCTAAGTCTCCCTGGTCAAGCAGCCTGTAGCAGACGCCCACAATAAAATCCCCTGTCCTTGCCCCCCTTTTAGTACTGATCCAGAAGCTCTTAGTCAGTTCATGATCCAGAAGGTCTCAGTCAGTTCTTCATCCATTCCCAGGTGGAGCTGCAAGCACTCCAGACGTTCATTGACAGCAGATGACGCCTCCTCCTCATCTCCCCAAACAAGCCTGGCAAGAGCAAACCGTCTGTCAGAGAGCAACAGGACTGCATTGGTCCATATGGGAAAGTAAACCCAGAACAAAGAGATACAGCAAGGCAGGTGGGGTGGCAGCTTTTCAGGCAGGGGCTCAGAACAAGGAGAGCAGAGCAAGTCTGATTCTGGAAACTACATCAGCAATGAGTCCAATGATCCCTGAGCAAGCTCACAGTGACAGGTAGGTCTGAAGTCAAACCCTGAAGTAAAGTCTGGGCAGAGTCTGAACCAGCAAAGCACATGGCTGGCCACTGGCACAGCTGCAGTGGAGTTCAATGATCAACTGCCTGACCTCATCTGCAGCCTCCAAGCAAAGCAAAGAGGCCCTGTGCTACTTTTCACTGCTCTTTCACAGGACTTTTTGCTACTGCCTCAGCACAGGCTACACAGAAAGGACGTCAGAACCAGCCTTGAGCAGAGGCAGCCAAATCTGTAACAGGAATAAAATAACTAAGATACCAGGATACCAGGATTCAGTAAAGCTTTTGAAGGTGCACTGCACTCCCATAGGGAAAGGATTTTCTTTTCGTTTTGTGACCTTTGTAACTTGTTCAGAGAGCTTATTCATCCATATTTCCCACTTTGTAACTTTACAGCAATGTAGCATAAACATACCTAAGGACAAGAAACCACATTAAAAGTGGTTTGAGATTCAGAACTGGAAAAGAGCAGAACTGGCCAATGAGCAGTTCTGGTTCAGTAAGTTTTTAGTGGCTTATTTGGTTGTTTGAAGTGCAGTATGTTCAGGTTTTATTTATCAGAACCAAGAGAAACGAGCACTATCATCGGTTAGAAGGGATCAGTTGCTGCAGTGGGAAGGGAATTTACTTCTGGAGTCATCACATGGACATGAGAAAGAAAAGGTTTCTTTTCTTGCATTTGTGAGGTTTACTTCTTTCTCCTTTTTGGCTGAAGCCCATTAGGTAGGAAGAAGGAAAATTGTCAGAAAAACTCTGTGTCAGGCTGCTTCAAGGTAGGACAGCAATCCCCATGTCTGGAGAAAAAGAACATATTTCATATTTTCATAAGTGAGAAATCCTCAGGCTAACCTCTTCTCTCAGAAGGCCCAGCTTAGATTTCCCCACACACATTTTCCAAAGCTGGAGAGTAGGTAGATAAAGGTGAGATGAGCCACACACAGTCCTGTCCCTCACAGCAATGTTTAAGATGTCTAATTTTCAACCTTGCAACTAGGCCAATAGAAAACTTGTGAGCTGGACATTCTTTTCAAAGAGATAAGGAGCAAGTTCTCAGAGTGTGTAACATTTCTCTGGATTATTGTTTTGCAAGAATGTAGAGAAAGACATAGTAATGAAAAAGTCCAAAGTCTGTCAAAATTGTGTTCGGTCTCAATTATTTTAAACTTCTCTCTTGAATAATAGCATTATTGAATTGTTGAAAATGTTAAATGCCTACTCTGTATATGTCATCAGAGTTATAGAAAACAAGACAGATACAAGTCTCAGGGTAATGGTGCTTCAGTAGTTCTACTGCCATGATGGGCGCTACCTTTATGCAAATACAAACTAGTCTGCAGTGTGTAATTCTCTCCTTTGAAATGTCATTTATTTAAGTCTTTATTTCTCTACGGTGTATGAACACACAGTTCTATTCAGAAAATACGAGGAAACTAGATGATCTGCAATTGATAGAAGCACAATTAAAAGTTTTTCTTGGCTTTAATGTTAAAGTGGAGTTTATCTGACCCAACAATTTGATGACAAAAATATTTTGAATACCTCATAAGCATGGATAAGTAGCTAGCAGTGTGTTCTCCTCTCCCTCTCAGTTTCTATAGTATAATTACCCAACACTAACACTTTGCTGAAAAAAATTCAAACAGTCAGTTCAGCAAACCAGGTGCAGTCATGGATGTGACTATTCTTTGTTAGACACACTTCAAGAATAGTTTTTAAACCAGCCAATGAGACTGGAAACAGACCTGGACGCATAAAATGAAAAATTCAAAGCTGAGCCTATAAACAGCTCTGTGTTTTTTATTTAGCTAATTTAATTACATGAACTTAAAACAGACCAAACAGCAACATTCTTCTATAACTTGATGCATTTTAGATGCTGTGAGTGTTTTCTTGTGGGAGAGAGAAGAGAGGCACACAGAGCTCTCTCTGAAAGCAATTAAATGCTAATAACAGAGAGTGACATCATGCTGCATGACTTCTTCAATTAGAACACCAAGTCATTTCTGACTTAATCATTCCCACTTGTTAATTTGTTCTCTAGAAGTCCTAACAGACCTGCTTCTTGTCCCAGTTTATAACAGGGTTTCTGATTCTGGCACCTTTTAAGCAGAATTCCGGTTGGATGCAGCCTTCTATTAGAACAGAATCTTGTGTTTTTCCTACAGCAGAGCAGGACGTCGATAGCTCATGTAAGCTGTAACACAAAATAAATAAATTAACATAAGTGCTTTCATTTGCTATTTAGCAAGAGTATGGACTAAATCCTCCTTTTGCTGAGACTGAAAAGAAGTTTTGTCATTGACTGCAGCAGAAAGCAAATTTAGCCCAGTTTATGTAAATTACTGTACGCCTTCCCAAGAGCCCACCATACAGTTTGCAAGAAAATTGTGATTTTATGTCTAATCATGAATTTAAAGTACTTGGGGAAAATAAGCAGCATTTGTAACACTGAGCATTTGAAGAATATTACTTTATGAATAATCAGGGATATTCCTATTAATTCTAAGAGAGTAAGTATGTGATTTGGATCTTGCTGTGCATAATTATTTTTGGTTCTCTAACCTGAAGGTATTTCCCATTCTGTGTTCTTATTTATGAATATTGACATGTTGTTGAAACCTGTTTTTCAATCTTTTGTGCTCTAAATCTGAATGACTGAGATTTCAACTACCTGTTCCAAAGTAGTACAGCAACAAGGTACTACCTTTTTCCTTAAAAGTCATTAATAACTTCAGAAAAATAAATTTAAAAACAAAGTCTTGTTTTCCATCCTCAAAGCATGTTTGACTCTTAGAAGGTCACTTTCTATTGAAGTCACTGTACACTATCGATTCCAAAACCCTTTCTAACAATCAACAGGCCTCTCTAATAGTTATTACAGCTCTTAATCTTACATATGATTTTGACTGATTTGACAGTGGCTTTTTGGGGTAATTGTTTACAAGGCTGTCAGAACTATAATTGGGCCTGTGAGGTGAGTTGAGGCTTGTCTGAGCGGAACATGTCCTGGACATGTAGCTGAAGACAATCCCACCTTGATATATGTAAAAAACTATAAATACCATGACTTTTTGCAAAAAATATATAAAGAGAGGAGCGAAAGAAGAAAGGAGGAAAAATATAGGTGGTGAATAAACAACAAACATCAGGATCTGCAACAGTTTTAGGGGGAGGTAAATATTGTATTGGAAAGGGATAACATGATTTTTAAATATCTTTTTTTCCATGAAATTTTGCAAGCTCAATATCTTCAAAGTCAAATTCAGATAGATGCAAGTAAAGCACTAGAATTTCAAGACCTCACCTGAAATGAAGTTTCTATCTACATTTTTAAGGACATCTTCAGTTCTTTTCTCGGTGGAATACTTCAGAAACTCAAGCCAATAAACCCTCCGTACAGACCTGCAAAATATATAGAACCCCCATTTTACAGCTGAAGAAAGATTAAGTAACTTGGATTAGGCCACAAGAAAATGATGCTTCAGAGCCAAAATAGAGATTTATGGTTTCTAGTTCTGTGCAATCATTAAATCACATCTCTCCATCCAGCCATGACTATTAACAAACTGACTTCCAAATTAACAGTGAAACATGATCTAGCAGTCCTTTTGTAGTATCCCTCTTCTTGCTTCTTCCCTTTTCAACAAAGTGTTCACACACTTTATTTCCTAGTGAAAGCTGTAATACTGGGACCAGCTAGGGGTATGATATTAATGTGGAAAAGTCCCTGTGCAACAAAAGTGATCCAGAGCTTTCTGCAGTGCAGAAGGTCATGCATCTGGCATCTGCACCTGTGAAAAGCTATTCAAAAGAAAACAGTGGAGCCATTTTCCAATGTTTACATGTGTGCCTCCCACAGAGAGCTGCAGCTTCTGGCTCAGGATATGGACAGGAACTCTGTTACCGCTCTGTACTTTTTCAACAAGGGAAATTTATACCAATTTAGGTGGCTCTTCATTACTAAGTATATTGATCTGTTAGTCTGCTCTATGTCACCTTTCCTCCCAGTTAACAGTGGGCAAAAACCTCTAGTAATCATCTTCATTTATTGTCTTAGAAATGAAAACATTCTAGTTAGGTCAACAAGTGCCATATTTTTCAGATTACTAAAACCCAATAATTCAGTAAACAACTTCTAAAGATTTCACTAGATATTTGTTTCTTTCTTGTATTTTGCTATGCCTTATTGCTTTTTTTTATTTTAATAGCCATTTTATTTCCATTTTGCCAATGCGGGAGAAATCCTCATCCCTTTTCACCCAAAGACAGCAGTGAGTATTTCCCTTTGCATTAAGGTTTTACCACATACATGTGATACCTGTGCAGTGCGCAGTATTACAGCTTCTTGCTAATTTAGAATATTCCAAAGATACTGTCTTTCTACCTGAGAGACACAAATCTGCTATATCCTTCACAGCAGTAAGTTTTCTAGGATAGATTTAGAAATCAGTCTTGCAATAATTGCAGTGGACTAATTAGGGTGACACCAGGACACAGCATCTGTTTCAGGAGCTGAGAGCCACCTTGCCAGGATGTGAAGGTATAAAGATTTTACCACAGGGAGAAAGCTAACATTTTTTGACTCCTTTCCTAGGCTTGCCATATCCTACAAGGAATATCGTTGGTGGGTCACAACTGAATGTTAATCATTTGGAAGAAAGTACAGTCTCTGAGCAGAGATATACAAGGTACTGTAATGTGAAGAAGATAAAAATCCTGACTTAGAAAAGCTCAGAATATGGGGGAGAGGAAAAGGGAAAGAGGGAGGTGCGGAGACAGAATGATGGACAGATAGATAGATTGGTTGAAATAATCCATTACATTAGGGCCACTTTTTTGAAAGATTTTCTGTGAAACAAAAGTTGTTCCGACAAGTAGATGTCCTTGCAGAACATGGATAAATTTCTTCTGAACAAATACCTGTGTTTGTTGGGCAGGCTAAGGTGAAGTCAGGTCGTAGTCTACCTCCAAGCCTTGAGGTCTGGAGTCTCTCCCACTCATCACAGCTGCTGCTGGACTGAGGAGAAAGCCAGGCCCAGATATTTAATTCCTGTTAATATAGCACATTAGGAAAATTGCATCCAGCTTTGCTGCCAAGGCAGAACCACAAGAAGTTTGCCAGTTGTGTCAACTGGTTTCAGTCCCATCCTTCTCATCCTTCATTAAGTTACAAGACAGTTGGTAAGATCAGAGAGCTGGGTTTGAAAAAGGTATTGAAAAGCCTGAATTACCCAGAGTTTTTCCTGAATTTGAAGTACGGTGCTGCAGTCATGTTGAGTGCTGCTGGGTGGCACAGTTCAGCTGACTTACTGGGCGATGCTATAGCACTGTTTCCCAGCCTGGCAGTGCACAGTGAAGGAGAGTGTATGCGTATTTGCCTTGAGATTATCCTTGTCTTACCTCTGATACGACAAGATTTGGGAATCTAGAGTAGAGAGGAGGAACTGCTTTCAAAGTCACCCAGGTGGTGGTGTCATCAGAAGTCTTTTTGCCAGGTGGTGTGAGGCTGCATGCTCACGTAATTTAAAAGAAAATTATGATCTCTGAATTTCACCATATGTTTCTGTGTGCTTTTTCTTCTGCTTTTGCATCTGAGAAGCTGCATCAAAGTAAAAGCTGCAAAACATGACATCTTTGAGAGCCTTGTGGGTGTGTATTGTTTATCAGTTTCTTCTGAATCCACTAACTTAGGGAAATTGTAGACAAGCCTTCTGAGCTGGAAGGCATAAATACCTCAGCTTAACCAAAAAGATTTTCAAGTGCATCCAACAGCAGTCAGACTACTGGGGCTTTTGTGGTTCCCTGTGTGACATGGGGAATGCCCAAACCCTGATAGGCGAGAAAGGATAAGTTCTGCCACCCTTACTTGATTGGGTAACTATTTTATTCATAGGCATGTAAGTTGCCAATTGCAAGCTATGAATTAGAGAACTTGTGTGTTGGAAACCTCATTAATGAAACAATGAATTAGTGAATTAATATATTAGACTACCCTACAAAGGGGACAGAGCCCTTATTTAGCATATTTGTATGTTTTATTCCTAGAAAAAAAATTTAATTTATTGAATACCTTGTCCTGTAAATTTGAGAGATACAAATGGACCATGAGAGTTGTCACGGTTTTCTGTAGCTGTTTCTATAGCTGTTCTATACTTCCATGAAAATATTAGCTGAATGATTTAGAATCATAGAATCATACCACATCTCAAGTTGTAAGGAGCCCATAAGTATCCTCAAGTCAAGCATCCTGTTCCTCACACCACTACTTAACAGTGAATTGTATGACCAGGAATGTTGTCCAGACTCTCCTTAAGCTCTGATAGGCTTGGTGCCATGACCTCTTCCCTGGGGAGCCTGTTCCTGCCTCTTCTTGAGGTGAAGAATCTTTCCCTAATGTCCAGTCTAAACTTCCCCTGATCCAGCTTTGCTCCATTTTCTCATGTCTTATTGCTGGTGGCTAGAGAGAGGAAATCATCACCTCTCATCACTCCACTGCCCCTCTGAGGAAGCTGTAGATTGCAATGCGATCATCCCTCAGCCTTCTCTTCTCCAAGCTGAACAATCCAATTGACCTCAGCTGCTCTTTGTAAGCGTTGCCTCTAGACCTTTGCAGCATCTCTGTCACCCTCCTCTGGACATAGTTTTATTTCCTTATGTTGTGACACTCACAGCTGCCCCCAGCACTCGAGGTGAGGCCGCCCCAGTGCAGAGCCGAGCAGGACAATCACCTCCCTTGCCCGGCTGGTGATGCTGTGCCTGTTGCACCCCAGGACAGGGTTGGCCCTCCTGGCTGCCGTGGCACTGCTGACTCACGTTCAACTTGCCATCAATCCAAGACCCAGGGTCTCCTTCTCTGGGGCTACCCTCTAGCCTCTGATCCCCCAGTTTGTAAATATAATGAGGATTCCCCCACCCCAGGTGGAGAATCCAACATTTGTTAAATTGCATTCAGTTAGTGATTGCACAGATCTTTTTTCTATCCACTTCTCTCTCCACTCTCAAAGGAGTTCACAGCTCCTCGTAATTTAGTATCACTGGCAATCTTACTTAATGTACATTCAACTCCTCTGTCCAGATCATTTACAAAAACACTGAGGAGCACTACCCCTAAAATTGAGCTCTGGGGAACTCCACTTGGCCATGAACCTGTTGAAACCTCCTTCACTATAATGCTTTGGACAAGACCCATCCACAGTCCATCCCATTATGGACTTGTCTATTTTATGTGCTGTATGAGACAGTATCAGAAGCTTAAAATCCCAAACCACCACACCTACCAGCTTCCTTTGGTGAGCTAGATAGGTGGCCTAGTCACAAGGAAATTGAGGTGGTTAAGCAAGACTTTTCCTTCATGAGCCTGTGCTGGCTATGACCACTGAAGACTGCATTGTCTCTCAAGAGTGTGTCTATACATCCCCGAAACACCTTATCCATAATTTTTCCAGGCAATGAAGTGAAATTGACAGGGCTGTATTTACCAGGGTCTTCCTTCTTACACTTATATTTCCTTCTTGAAAATACACTTTATAGAATCATAGAATAGCAGAATGGTTTGGGTTGAAAGGACCCTAAAGACCATCTAGTCCAAAATCCCTGCCAGGGACAGGTGTATATTCCACTCAGACAGGCTGCTCAAAGCCCCATCCAGCCTGGCCTTAAACACTTCCAGAGATGGGGCATCTGGCACTTCCCTGGGCAACGTGTTCCAGTGCCTCACCACCTTCAGAGCTACCTCATATTTGCCAGCTTTTAGTAAACTGAGACCTTTCAGACTGTTGAAAAGTAGTGGAGAGAGGTCTTGTGATGACATCAGCCAGATCTTTTAGTACCCTGGGATGAGTCTCATCGGGCTGCATAGACTCACATGCATTCAGCTGGATCAGCAAGTCACAAGCAAGTTCAGAGTTAAATGAGAGTTTTTCATTCCTCCAATTATCATCTTCCAACTCTCCAGGTTTTGGGGCCCAGGGACCATTGTTGCTGTTGAAGACAGAGGCAAAGAAGGCATTAAACCACTCCGCTTTGTCCTCATCCCTGTTTGTAAGGTGACCGGCCTCATCAAGTGATGGATCAGTGTTTTCCCTGTTTCTCTCACTGTTAACATACATTAAAAAGCTATCTTTGCTGTCCTTCACAGTGCCAGCCTGCTGGAACACTAACTGAGTTTTGGCTACAAGAATTTTTTTCCTACAACAGCAAACAACATCTCAGTAGTCCTTCCATGTTGCCTGTCCTGGTGTCCAGTGTCCACACACTTTCATTTTCCTCCTAAGTTCTAGAAGATCCCTGCTTGCCCAAGCCGGCCTCATGACCCACTTGCTTGATTTCCAACACTTTGAAATTGCCTGCTTCTGCACTCTTAAGACAGGGCTCTGAAAAAGCTAGCAGCATTCACAGGCTCCAACACTTTCAATCTTTAGTTGTTGTACCTTGCATTTTGTATATCCATTGTCAGGGCAGGAAAAGCATTTTGAACTAATGCAGATCTTTATATCCAGTACGCCAGTACACTAGCCAGATCTGTAAGGTAGAGGTGGAGTTTCCATTACCATGGCTTGCAATCTGTGTGGATCCCTCACACTACGCTCTGACAATTACAGTGATGTTCATGTTAACAGTAAAGCTCCTATTGATGTCACTCATGTCCAAGCCCAGCCAGTCAAACCTACCTGGCTGCTGGATGGCATTTCACATCGGCTATTGCCAGGAGCAGCCCTGTGGTGGTAGCCAGGACAAGACCCAGCAGCAGACCTCGCAGCTAAATTTTCTGAGCTTGAGCTTGGTTGTGTCATGGACAAGGTGAAATCAGTTGCAACGGGTCTTGCTTCTCAGAGAACAGTGTGAGATGTTTGTCCTTCAGCAAGGCATTGTCTTCTCTGGACCTGGTTCATCTGATTCTCCTGGGGGGTCACTTGTCTCAGATACCAACCTCAGGCAGAGCTGCAACCTGAAGCTGAGCATTTTTCTCTCCTCATATAAAATTCTTCTGAGTACACAAAAATACAGTTTTGCTGTGCTTCCAAACATACGATTACCTGGTAATTAATGAAAGACTGGTTTTCTCATGCTGGCCTTCAAACTAAGTGAGTAATTGACTCTCCTTCTTTTACAAAAAAGAGTATTTTCTCAGCTTCAAGTCAGACTCAAGACTGTGATTCATTTAAGGTTTTCACAAGAAGTCAGTGAGAAAAGAAGGATCCTAGAGTCACTGTAAATAGATTTCCCAGATGTCTTAGACTTCAGCTGGGATTTGTACAAATGGCCTTTGAGACTAAATGAACCCCACTAATCTGCAGTGCAAAGCTGTTTCTGTTGCATTTTCTGTTTGTTACCACAAGCAGTAGGATGACAGCTTGATTACATTTATGATGTTTAAGGAGCCAGGACTTCCCTTCTGTTACCAGAAGAAGAGAAATCACTTGTTTTGAAACAAAAGAGCCTGAAAATTCTTTTTTTTTGAGCCTTAATCAATAGCTCTTCATGTATGTTTTATTTTAGAGATTGGAGGAAATTATCTCAGACTAAAGGTATGTGGATATGCATTACCATGAAAAAAAAGTATTCCACATTAGCACACCGTTCAAGCACTGCAGTTATAAGCAAAAAGAGTAAATGTCACCAAGCCATAATTTCTGTTCACAACTGCAGACTGATTGAAATGCGTGACCTTCTTGTACTACAAGTAAGAGTCAGCCTTTCTTCAGAGGACACAGCAAATCCAAGGAGTGAGACACACACAGCATGTAACTCAAGTAAGAAGTAATGAACTTAAAAGGAAATGTAACTCAAATAATGGCTGCAGTGTATTTTAAAGTTAGACTCTGCCTTCACTGCAGTTTCAGAGCTGCTACTGACGTCTCTAAAGTGGGCAGTAAATAATGGAAATATAGGGCTTGATCTTCAAGTGACTGCTTCAGAAGGGGCAAAACCTCTAACTAAATTCACAGTGAAACGGGTATGTTCAGCAGGACTTTTTCTGGAGAATGAATAACGCATGTCATTTTGTACTGATTTGAAATGGCTAATCACATCAATCATTCTTTTGAGTAGTCCTTCTGCTTATCAATCAGATTAATCATTTTTGGTAAAAAGAATTCGTTCTGCTGGAATCAAAGGAAAAATTCTCATCAGTACAAGTAAGGCTGTGTCCATTACTAGTTTACTCCAGACAACTCCATCCATTTTATTTAGTATTTTCTGCCTCATGTCAAAATTTCTTCATGCCTCTGAAAAGAGAGGCAAGACTTGGAATGGTTGGAGGGGACTGTGGAGGTGATAATCTTCATGAAGATTCTTGAATCTTTTCCACACTTAATAAATCTGGCCGTGTTGTCTGGTAGTGCCTTTTTCTTTAATATGTCTGTCAGGATTTATCAAGATACCCTACTGTTCATGATGGATGCACTCTTTCCTAGCATACTAAAACTATATACATATATTAAAATGCAGTTTAACTATAATGTAATTCCCAGAGCAGGTAAGAATTTATTTGGTAATATCAGTGACATCTGTCCACTGATTTCCTCTCTTAATTTAACTCACAAAATACTCCTTCATTCAGAACTCATAAATGAGTGTTCAGCAGTCTGGTACTTATTTTATTAAGGAAAATAAGTTAGTTTCAATTGCAATAAAGCTTCAGATCTCAGAAAAAAAGGCTCCCTTACAATAAAATCCTTAAAGCAACTTTTTTTTTTTTTAAGACATTGGCAATTAACCCTGTTTCGCACTGGCAAGAGTAGAGAGGAGAAAAGAACATGCAAAAGCACATCAGTTTTACATTAAGTTAATTTTGATTTCTGCAGTCACTGGGTCACAGTTAGCTACTGGCTTAGGTAGGGATAGACATGAGTCATTCATGGGTATCTTAGCAAATACAGTCTTAATGAATCTTAATGAAACAATATATAAAGCACTGTAAGAGAAAAAAAAATCAAATTTTCCTGGAAATGGTGAGGCAAAAGCAAAGAAGGCCAATTGTTTATCGTATATTTTTGCATATATTTTCATGTGAATCCCAAGTAACTAACTATTGTAAATCTACCTATTTCTGGTACTCTGATTTTAATTTCCACAGGTACTAATTTTTCAGTTTCTTTGACTTATTTCCAAGCAAAAAGAAGCAGGACCAAAATCATAATTACCTCCATGTGCAAACAAGTGCCTCTGTTTTATATTTCTACTCTCTTTGAAGGGTAATAAATGCCATTTATTACTTCCAATATTGTCTCTTTTAAAGATAATGTAGTATATGTCAAGAAGTTATCTTGCATTAAGCCAGCAGATAGCCTCTACCAGATCTAGTTATGCAAGTTAAAGATGACTTCCCCTCCATTTTTTTCCTTCTTTTTTTCTAACATGTTCTGCCAGAATTTACCAAACCTGGCAAATGTCTACAACCAAGCCTCCAGCACCACTCGCTCACTCCCCCACCAGCAGGGTCAGGGAGAGAACTGGAAGGGTAAAAGCCACAGAATTCATGGGCTGAGATAAAGACACTTTAATAGCGAAAGCAAAAGCCACACACTCAAGCAAAGTAAAACAAGGAATTAATTCACTGCTTCCCAAGGGCAGGCAGGTGTTCAGCCATCTCCAGGGCAGCAGGGGCCCATCATGTGTAATGGTGACTTGGGACGACAAACACCATCACTCCAAATGTTCCCTTGTTCCTTCTTCTTCCCCCACTTTATATGCTGAGCATGATGCCACATGGTCTGGAATATCCCTTTGGTCAGTTTGGGTCACCTGTCCTGGCTGTGTCTCCTCCCAGCCTCCCTTGCCCCCCAACTTCCTCACCAGTGTGGCAGCACAAAAAGCAGCAAAGACCTTGGCTCTGTGTAAGCCCTGCTCAGCAACAACAAAAACAACTCTGTATTATCAACCCTGTGCTCAGCACAAATCCAAAACACAGCCCCACACCAGCCACTGAGAAGGTTAATGCTAGCCCAGCCCAAGCCAGCATGCATCCTTAGTCTATTCTGGGCAAAACCAGGCAGATGAACACCAACAGTTTATGAAAACCTGGCCGACAGGTGGTACTAGAGAATTTGAGATTATTATCATCAGTTAGAACTGTTGTTTGTGTAATGAGTATTCAACCAGGAAATCAGAAAAAAGAGGAGGTTTAACATGTTTAAAGAAAAATGTTGTGAACACAAAATCCCATAATGATGCATTTTCCGTCCTGCAAAAGACATACATTGCTTAGTAAAATTGATAGTTCTTGTGTTATTTCTATGCTGTGTAAAAAACCACAGGCACTGCAGAATCTTGGCAAATACAAAGCATCATAAATCGTGTGTATAACTTAGGTTATCGTAATAAATTTTTTTGACATGATGTCAATGTAAATAATATCTAATAGGACAATCTTCCTGAGTGGTGTTAAACTGCTGTCCTTATTGCACTGCGTATGAATAGTCGCAATTATCTTTTTACTCATAGTTTAAGTGTCTTTTTGCTTAATAGTCATGCCAAAAGCAGTAATAGTTGCCTTCTATTTTCTAATTTTTTAAAACTTTATTTCAAGGTATAAAAATATTTTACAAAATATGTACTAACTGTGATCAGTTGAGTTTTCTAGCTATTCAGTAATAAATCACACATTGAGGACTGTGCTATGTGCTATTCCTGTTAGTTTCAGCTAGTTCTGTTGGTCCCAGATTACTTGAGCATGCAACATATTTCTGACAAGAATACTTATAATTCCAAATTTAAATGTTCATCTCCATGAGTATGTACGAATGGGGGTCTTAAAGTTATTTTTTTGAACTAATATAAGTCAGTTGTGTGAGTGGTAGGTTGTGCATGGTGGTGTGTGTAGGTGATACAGATGAAGGGGAGATAATAAAAAACTAAAGTAGGAGTTGCATGGTTTTGTATTCAACCATTCCTTTCAGTTCTGTAGAACTATATGGCTATCTTCTAAACATTTCCTCCTTATTCTTAGGATTGAAAACTCTATATAAGGATGAGCTGCAAAAAGGAAACCAGTATAGAAATATTGCCTGGAGCATTCAGGGTTGGTGCTGTACCTGATTATGAGCCACAGCTCAGAGCTGGCTTGTGCAGTTGCAGTTGGAAAGAGGTTACAAAGAGAGATTCTATAACTACTTTATCAGTGCAAAAGCAAACCAGGAAAAAAATCTGGGTAAAGTCCTGTGAAACTTGCTTTGGGCAGGCTGGACTGGATGACTTCCAGAGGCCCCTTATAACCTGAATGATTCTGTGATGCTGTGAATGTGCAAACCAAGCAGCAGTAGCCTTCAACAAAACTATTCCAGACAATTTTACTGTAAAGCATTCTTCATTCCAAACTGCTTTTGTCAGCAGGGAGGTTTTGTTCTTTGAAAACTATTTGCATTTGAAGTTGCCTTTTTAGCCAAATTCAACTTTTTGCTTTTGCAAACTCCATTCCTTGTGGATATCACAGCAACCCTTCTGAAGGGTGAAACATTCTTGAAAGCATCCCCAAAACTGTTTCTAATTAGAACATTCAGCAAATAACTTGAACATGAATATTACAATCTCACTGAACTCTAAACATGTGAATAATCAACAGAGCAGTTCAGAAACTGAAAGTTAAAACTGTATTTGGGTGTTAGGTTTGCATTACAGCTTAGGAAGGCAAAGGGAAGCAGCATCGTTTCTCACCTTTTGAGTCTGAGAAATTGCAGTCTTTATTGTAAGGTAAACAGTTTGTGCAGTCTTAATACCTGAAAGTTGGGTAGTCACAGGCTAGAAGGCCAGAAAGAGTTTGGAGGAAATCCTGCAAGGTTCTCCAAATAAGATACAGTTCCTCGCCATCAAAAGTTACGAGCTTTCCGAGCCAGAGGGAAAGTTAGGCATGAAAGTATACTAGAAACCTTGTTGGATATACTAAGTGAAACAAAAAATCAAATGTAAAATTTACACTGCTAATACAATGATCTAAAATACAAGTTTACAGTGTCTTAAGACAAGAATAATGAATGCTACTCAGGAAACTAAATGAAAAAGACAGGACAAAAGAAAATATAACTTCTCAGCGAATCCTTAACATTTGAACAAATAAGATTAAGCCTGTGATTAACCTTATCTGGAATCATACAGCTCACATTCCTATAGTGGTACGGAAACTAATTCAGAGAGTTGAAGTAGGATGTAATGTTTTGGAGAATATGGCATATCAAAGGCCCCAGTTCAGCCTTCCTCAAGAGGAAAGGTGTCTGTCGGACAAACTGCCATTCTCACAAAGTGTAATCGTTCACCAGACTATCAAGTTGTCTAGAAAGAACATGGCTGTAGAGAAATCAACAGTGTTGTAAGTAGTTAATCCTAGCTGATCTCAAATTGCTGTTATGTCAGAAAGAATAGAATCATGATAGAGATTTAGCAGTCTTCTGATGAATCTCCTGAACATTTCTGAGTGAGCAATTACTTTGTTTCAGTATCCATCTGATGAGGGCAGAAAGCTGTAGGTTTTCACAGTCTAAATAGGTTATCAGTAAGACAGAATTATTCCTGGAAAGCCTGAGGAGCAGGATTGGGACTCCAGCTTTGGTGTCGCTGGATGCAAGTTCGGAGTAGAACTTTTGGGTTTTCTGGAAGGCCTGTGTCTGCTCAAAGCTTCAATAGGGATAGATTCAGTCACTCAGCATCTCATATCAAAGTGTTTCTGTGTCTGTCCATCTTCAGTGTTATATTCCACTGAAGATGAGACATCACACTGTAGGAGGAATCTAGGATAGACTCTTGAATCTTTACAAATATTTTTTTCACTTATAGACATACCAATAATTGCTTTTCTTGAATTTAATCTCCTACTTTTACATAAATGAAGCAAAATACAGAAAGAAAAAGAACAATTTCAGCTCACATAACATCCACATTACAAAAATCCATCTGGCATTTATCTTTGTTATTAATTGACTTCACAGCTAAAGACTTCAAAGAGGAGCTGTGTGGGAACTGGTAATAATGTTATTTCAAAACTTGTTTTCATTTAAATGCAAATCAATGTGCTATATTTAGAAATTTCTTATAAAAACAGGATTTAAATAAATAATTTCAGTCTTGTAGTATTACTTTAAAAGGCTATCAAAATGGTCCTTAATTTTGATAGTTTTCTTCTGTTTTCTTGTTTAGTTGTTGAAGTCTTTTGCAAATGGATTTTCAAGTTTCTAACAAAAGAAAAAAATCAGAATATTCTCTTCAGACTTTTGAAATATTTCATACTGGTTTATTCCATTCTACTTTCCCAGTCATCACATTCCCATGTTACAGTGCAGATTGAAAGCCACCCTCTTCAGTGAAAAATTTGGTGAGATCTGTCTGCAAAGAATCAGCTTTCTAGAAGATGTTTTCAAGCAATCTTTAAAAAAATAGAGAGAAATTCTAGAGATATTTGTGCTGACTGCCTCTCATCTTTATTGGTTGACATCACCACAATTTCTTGTCCATGTCCTATGGATGTTCCATCTGATGTGTGCTCTTGCCTGCTTAGTCACATCTTCCCTAGGCACAAGTGATTCTATCCCACAAGTTTCTGGAGAATTTCTTTGAAGCTGGTTGTACACTATCTACAAAATTCACCTTATTTTGTAATGTGCTCAGAAAGGTGATAATACACACATAGCATGCCTGATTTTTACTGAAGTAAGCTAGTACTGCTTGTTTTCAATTGCTTTTGTCTCATTTTGTTTCAAAAAGTCAAAACGTGCCATTGTAATAGTAACAACTTTCATTTCCAAACCTTAATTAAAAAAAAAAAAAGTATGTATTTCCTAGGGAATTTTAGTTTTTGCAAGGAAAGAAAAAAAATCATCTTCAGGGAAAGCGTAAGAAATTTCCAAGTCATAGCTCTACTGTAAGTCAGAACATCCAAAATTGCATTAGAAGTTACTGTGCCTTTTCAACCTTAGTGGAAGCTCTGCATTACAACTGCAAAATTCAAATATTTTATGTGATAGGGTGTTATTGTATAATAATTTTTATGCTTTCCTCTTCACTGATTAGAAATGAAAAAATTAGAGTCCACTTTATTCCCATGACAAGAATTACTTGCAGAGCTTCTAGAAGGGTATTCCACATGTGTCTGTGATGCATGCCAGAAACAGTAAATGAACGTCATTTATGGTGGCTCTGTTGTTATCTACAGTTACAGATACCAGAGGATAAAGCTGTGCTTTTGAAAGTTTGCGAAGGGCATAATTATTGTTAAAGTTCTGTTTTAGCTAGAAGGGGAAGGGTAAGAAACAGGTAACCCATGAGAGATTCTAAAGGAGTGACTAGGATGTAAACATAAGCTTGAATTCAGAAAAAAAGCACCAGAGGATTGCAGCATGTACAGTAGCTCTGTTGCCAATGCTGTGGTACACGTATACAAACACACACTGATAGACAAACCTAGATTTTCAAGAGACTATTCAAGTTTAAAACCACATTTTTCTACATCATCTGACCCCAGTCGTCAGCACCGCACAGGTGAAAATCTGGCCCCATCGTGCACAGGCAGACAGCACACATACCACTCTTTATTTAAATGCAGCTTCCAGATTAATGAAGAGCAGGGCATTTGATTGTAATTATGCAGATCATACTTATTTTTAGCAAAGGTTAAGAAAAAGCTGCTAAGAAAATCCATCTGAATCCAGGTGAATGTCTGAGACCGGTGTTCACAGCAAATGCAGGTGGGCAGTTCCAAGCTGTTTATGTATGCTGGCCAAGAGACAGCACCAGGAATGCCAGCTGCTGGAAACCAGATGAGGAGGTACAGCCAGCTTAGTGGTACAGGGACCATTTTCGCTGAAGAAAGCATTACGAGGAAAAGCTACAGGTCAGAGTCACATCACGTGTAACATTTTGAGACCTTTCCTGACCGTTTGACAGACTGCTTTCAAAAAGTGTGATTTGTTCAAAATTGTAGCTATTAAAAAAATAACTACAGTGCAACTCAGTACAAAAGTGGAATAAATGGGGACTGGGGAGAAGGCTCCCATAACTTTAAAATGTGTTCATGAAATTTTAAGGTAGAAAGCCTAAAGGAGTTGTTTCTGGGGCCAACATATTTCACAGTGTTTTCAAGTTGTTAACTTTTTGTCTATATACTCCTTTGAAGAAAAAGGGGAGGGGCAGAAAATCTCATTGAAACTATGTATTTCTTCACCAAAAAAAAAAAGCAAATAACAAAACTTCTCTCAGAATTCACATGAAACCAACTCCTATTGGGTATCTTTGAAAATTTCTTCTCTGGCTAATTAGGCACGAAGAAAGGAAGTGAGCCAACATTCTTTTGTTGATAGCATACCCATGCCGATGAGACTTAGCTGCAGCCCCCCATCAAAGGCAGCTTTCTGGAAAGAGGACTCACAGGAGGGGACAAAGAATAAGGGATGGGTAGGAATTTACTCTGTCACAGTACTGACACACTGGTATTTAGGTTTCGACATTGAGAAAAAGTTAAACTTTCTAGAGAACAGAAGAGACAAAAGAAAATCCATCTCCAGGTCATTAGGACTGTAGTCATAACTGAATTTATTATCTGACAGGGGAATGAGGTTTGTTTCTTTTTGCTTTTCTTTTTTCTCTTCTTTTCTTTGCTGTGGGATGATGTAGAATGGTTAAGGAGTATGAGAGAATCAGAAAAGGAGACAGACTGGTGGAATCAAACTCTGGCCTCCCTGAGGTAGGAGCAGCCACCAGAAATGGAGTGACTCACTCAGAGGACAAGGGAAGGATTACAGATATCATTTATCTGGACTTCCGTAAAGCCAAAGCCTTTGACATGGCTGCCTACAACATCATTCTTTGTAAATCAAAGAGAGATGGATTTGATGGATGGACTCTTAGATGGATAAAGAATTGGGTGGATGGTCACATCCAGAGAGTAGAGGTCAACAGCTCAGAGTCCCAGTGAGCATCAGTGACAAGTGGCGTCCCCCAGGGGTCTGTAGTGGAACCAGTGGCATTTAATATCTTCATTAATGACATAGACAAAGGGATCAAGAGCACCCTCAGCAAATTTGCAGGTGACACCAAGCTGAGTGGTGCTGTTGACACACCTGAAGGACAGGATGCCATCCAGAGGGACCTGAACAAGATGGAGAAACGGGTCCATGGGAATCTCATGAGGTTTAAGAAGACCAAGAAGACCCAGTTAACTGCACCTGGGTGGAGTTAACCCCCAGTACCAGCACACCCACATCGAGACCCTGCCAAGAAGGACTTGTGGGTGCTGGTGGGTGAGAGGCTGGACATGACCCAGCCATGGGCACTCACAGCCCAGAAAGCCAAACATGTCCTGGGCTGCATCCAAAGCAGCGTAGGCAGCAGGGCCAGGGAGGGGATTCTGCCCCTCTGCTCTGCTCTGGTGAGACCCCACCTGCAGTGCTGCATCCAGCTCTGGGGTCCCCAGCATGGGAAGGACATGGATCTGCTGGAGAGAGTCCAGAGAAGGGTCACCAAAATTAGAGGGATTGAGCACATCTCCTTGTGAGGAAAGGCTGAGAGAACTGGGTTTGGTCAGCCTGGAAAAGAGAAGGCTTTGGGGTGGTGTAATTGCAGCCTTCCGGTAACCTAAAGGGAGCCTACAAGGAAGATGAAGAGGGACTATTTACAAGGGCATGCAGTGATAGGACAAGGGTCAATGGATTCAAATTGAGCATAGATTTAGATTAGATATTAGGAAGAAATTATCTTCTGTGGGAGTGCTGAGGCACTGGAACAGGTTTACCAGAGAAGCTGTGGGTGCCCCATCCCTGGGAGTGGTCAAAGACAGGTTGTATGGAACTCTGAGAAACCTGGTTTAGTGGGAGGTATCCCTGCCCACACCAGTGGGGCTGGAACTAGATGATCTTTAAGGTCCTTCCAACCCAAGCCATTCTACGATCCTAAGTTTAGCAAACTTCTAGAATGGCTGCAAATAATCCAATCTGGTGTTTGATAAGGAAATTTTACCTCATGACTGAAAAAGAAAAAAGCAACAAAGTAAACTTTTTTAGCTGCACTCAGAAGAACAGAACAACAGGAAGTTACAAAGGAGGTCTGACAATTAAACTGAGAAAGGCGTGTGTGGATATTGGAAAAGGGGTTTTAGTCAAAGCCCTAGAGGGAGAAGGGCCTCTGAAGTTTGTCCTCTCTGGTATATTGACTCATAAATATCTGATTTATGATACACTAAACCTTCCCTTGGGTCAGTCTGTTTCTGAAGCATGGTAAACACAAAAGGATATACTGCAGCTGTCCTTTTTGTGAAGCAAGGCAAGGCAAGGCAAG
>VZTH01000563.1:0-32574 GCA_013397815.1 Aleadryas rufinucha
CTCCTCAGATCTGCCCTCGGAGGTGGAACTCAAGGCGGGGAAATCCACCCACTAGATGTCCTCTCTGATGTACAGCCCAAAATGGGCTGACGCACCACAGCACATGTCACAGCTCTGTTCTTTGATAAATATTTTTGTTCTTAACCTGAAGTCACTTGCAGCCATTTTGATGGCCAAATTCAAGTAGCTCAACTTACATCCTTAAAGCAACATATGAAAAGTTTCTCAGCTCATAAATTTTCCTTCCAACAGGGCTTCATTAGCAGGAAAATACAAAGCAGCTATAGATGCTTTTACTTGCTGAATCAGATTTAATACAACAAAGAGTTACTAAACATCCACTCAGTATCATGGCCTTTGTCTAGGCACTCAGTGCTATCACTTTTGATTTTTAGAGTGCACAGATCCACCTGAGAAGTGAGAATTCAGCTGGGGTAGAGGAACAGCCCAAACCCAGAGCTGGGTTCTTTCATAAGCACCATTCCATACTCTGCACGAAGTTCCTCATGAGGAGACCAGCACATGCCAGGGCACTGTCCTAGCTCAGTCCTTTGGAGAGGCTGGTTGCTGCATCACACCTTGCTAGTGCTCAGGGGACTGTGTGTCACCAGCCTTTGACTTCCTGCCAGGTGCTAGGGGCTCAGAAAACAGAGAGCAGCAAGGAAAGGAAGGGTGTCTTTGGGCCACGAATGTCAGGAGTTGGTGTCTGCAACCAGCACTGCTGTGCAGCCTGGCAGCAAAGAGCCATCACCCACTCTGAATTTGCAAATGCAACTATTTTCCTCCTGAGTTTAATTACATTGACTACATCTGTATTAGGGAGGCATCTTCCTCCGCCTAAAGCCATAGCTCAAAGAAAGTTTTTCCCATTGCAAAATCTAGGATTAAAAGCAGATACTGCTAAGTTTCCATCTTCACATGATGATCAGTCATTAGATTTCTTGTTTTATGACCGAATAAGAGAAGAGTTACAAGAAAACACTAACACAGGTAAGACTTTGATTACTTGCCAATTAGTTTAACTGCTTCAGTCGTGTGCAGAAACCATGGAAAACTGACAGTGGGTAATACAATGCAGGTGTATATGCTGGCAGACAAATTAAAGAAATTAGACCTTTATCAACGTGATGACTTTCTAATTTCAGTTTTCATGGGGGTAATAAAAAAACAGAGCTCCATCTGCTGAAAATTCATTTACTTCCTAGGAGCAACACCACAAATTCCAGGTGATCACAGGGGAAATATTATTCTGCTACTGGACATTTAACAGAGTGAGAACACAGTGATCATTTTGATGATCCTTTTTGCAGTGCTTTGAAGCAACTTCTGAGTTTGCCTGTTAGCCTTCAACATTTGAAAACTTATGCCAAGAAAGAAATAAAGCAGAGCTATTTCTTAGCTAACCAGAGGAAGAGTTACTTGAAGGGTGAAGATGAGCACTTTGAATGGGAAAATACAAAAAAATCCGAGGAAAAGGCAAACCGTTCCTGAGGCTTACAAAAAACCCCCAACATATGATATAAGTTTTTAGTTCTATAAGCAAGAAACTAAATTACATGTTCTGTCTGAAAGCATGAAAACTCACATTCAGGAGAGTCAATAAACAATAATTCCTATACAAATAGAATCATCACTAGACTCTAAGAATAAGTCTAAGAGTAACTGACAAAGTGACAGATCAAGGCACCATCTAAAGGTATTCTTGACACTGCTAGAAACATTAAGGGCTCTAAAAGAAACTGAACTGCCAGAGGATCTATGCAAACTCCTCTCAGAAACTGAAATATTCAAGAGTGAGAAAAGTTAATCTATATAATAACAGTGCAGGTATCAAACTGACTGAAAAACTTACAGAAGAATTTCATGATATCATACAAGCAAGAAAGTAGTAAGCAAAATTCAAAGTAGGATTGCATATGCAAGGAAAATAACCCTAAATACATTAGAATTCATTGTTGCTTAATTAGATTTAACATGACAATTGCATTGGCTTCTATACAAATAGTTGTGTGGAAAGTGCATCTTGATGCTCTGCAGCACTCATGAAGGCAAAAAAGATGTGAAAGCACGATTAAGGGTGTAATGAACCTAAAGAGAGAATGCCATTGCATTGCTCTACCAATCTATGGCACACTCACTCCTTGAGACTTTGTGTAGTTACAGTCCTCTCACCTCAGAAGAGGGGAAAGAGACTTAAACAAGTCATGAAGATGATGTGAGAAACCTGTAACATCTTCCACATGAAGACAGATCAAACCATTCAGGATTCTGGTTAAAGAGCTGTAAGAGGGTGCAACAAATATAGTGGGACTTTTGAATATCAGAGAGGTGGATAAGGTTAACGCTGATATCAGGAGTTAGTAATGAAAATACTGAGTGGCAGACTCAGAAATAAAACCAAAGGGAGCATTTTTTCCATGACTGCATGTAGCTGATTGCAAAACTGTATGAGAAGCATTGACTGCCAGCAGAGAAACAGAAGAGCATTAACTTCTACATAATTTATACGAGTTCACAGGACAAAGCCTCAAAGGGCTGTTAAAAACATTAGTGCAAATGCAGCCTTAGTGTTAAAAAGGCTACAGATTACCAAAAACTAGTATCTACACCAAGGATCGTATGTTTGCCCTTATTTATATTCCTTGCCTCAACACGTGTTGCTGTCAAAGGCAAGATATTAGTTCAGAGGGACCATTAACCTAATCCAGTACGGTTGTTCTGGATTCAGGCAGGTCAAAATGACATATGAAGTAGGGCTTATAAGTCTTGAACTTGCACACTTTATTTAAAATTACCCAAATGGCAACAAAGCAGATTCATAGTAAAAAGAAAAATTAACATCATCCCAGATTAAAATAATAATTTAAAGAAATCCCATAACAATAGCTTTAAGATGATCTTAGGAAAACAGAGTGCAAAAAAGATTTTGTGAATACTATCAAGTTTTTCCCAAGAGAGAGCCCATGCACACCAGATTCTTGGACACTCAGAAGTTCCATTCTGTACCTCCATGTGACAGAAGGAATCCACATGCAGGCATTTGACTTGGAGCATTCCTAAGCACCAGGGTGCTCTTTTCCTCCAAGACCAACTAGAGGAGACAACATCCATCCCTGTTTACCAACAGCAAGGAGTTGAAGGAGTGCCACACATGTCCTTCAAGATGCACAAACTTTTCTCCTGGTTAAACAGCAAAGTAGTGGAATGCCTCAGCAAGAAAGTGCTCCATTTTCCCAAGGAATTGACTTTGAAGACAGTGAAGGGATAAATGCTATCAGGAAAAGGAATGGCTATAACAGATATCAGGCACTCCTGTCCTAGCAGAGAAAGTGCAAATACAGGACCTGTTCCATACATGAACATAACAGAACATATTCCATTCTTGAATAGTCAGTGCCTGTCAGCAGAAGGCAGGAATCCAAGATCAGATCAGATCTCCAGATTTTCTTGGTACATTCTCCAGCCCTTGCACAAGCCACAGGGACACCAGCCCAAATTATATCTAAGGATGTACCTCCAGCACTCAGCATGCCAAGGCAGGAGGATACCAGGTAAGTGGAATTTCCTCTCACTTACAAAGTTGGTGCTTGGCTTTAGGACAGTTTTGTTGTGCTATGTCCAAGTCCAGCAGACCAACAGGATAACCTCACATTGTAAATTGCTCAAAATAGTACATCCCTTGATACTGAATAAATTGGCCTAATAAGAGGTGCTGCTGCTCTGCACAAACCTTGCTTTGTACTGAATCAATAATAGTCAATCTCTTCATATTATCTTGGGGCTATTTTGTCACTTCATTAAAGAACAGAGAGAACAATCAAAACATAGATCTGCTCTGATTTTCACAGGGTTTTTGAATTCAAGGAGGTCAATCAAGAGTAATCTTCCATTTGGTCCTAAAGCACTGACTGCTACATCCTCTGTGAAAATGACCAAAAATACATCATTTATGTAGCCTCACTGGTTAAGAAAAATAGGGCATCTTCTCATAAATCATTTTCACTCTTGGGCTCTTCCTTTTTTAATGTTTTCAGAGAGAAGTTTCAGACCTCTCCTGCAATTGTTGTTCAAACCATCGTCAGCTGACTGATCTTTTCATTCTACCTTCAAGTTCTATAACAATTTGTAACAATGCTACTGTTTTTTATAGCTATTGCTGTTAAGCAACAAATGCCTGCTATTATAATAAGTTATCCATACAAGCAATTTACATATCAGACTTTTGTCTTCCATTTCCAGTTTCTTCTCAATTTCTTTTCCTCTCCTGTGGGCCTATTCTCACAGTGCACTTGATGAGCTGGAAGTCTGATATTTGAACCAGCTATACTGATATAGCTGAATTGCAACAATGACATCATCTTCCTCCTGAAAGCGTTTAATGGTATTTAATTTTTCCCCTGTGTTCAAATTTCCTTTAAAAACAGACTCAAGAAATGAATGCAAGAATTAAGGCTTTTTTGTTTAAGTGTATTGTCTTCAACTTCATTTTCAATTTGTTTTACAGAATGTGTTTGCCAGCTGTTCTTTTATTATTTTCATACCTCTCTACATCCAACTTTCAACTTAAATACTTACTATTTGACCCAAATTCTGCTCCCTAATGTGCGTGATCGGAAGTCCCAAGCATATCCAAGAGCTGGAATTGGCTCTAGCTATTCACCCACAGCCTGTCACATCTTTCAGTATTTTTTTACTATATCCGTTTCATTTTTCTTAAATGATCTAAGCTATTTTACTGAGGCAACTTTTAACAGACAAGTGTGTATAACTAACAGCACCTTAACTGAATTTAAAATTACCCAGATTTTATGTTTTAAAACTCAGTGTGAAGCAGGTTATTTTAATACAATACTCCTGATAGTTGAGCAAAATCCAGTTCTCCTCACAAATTGGTGCAATTTTAAATATCACTTCAATTAGGAAGCCAGATTACACAAGTTATAGATTAAATTGGTTAGGAACCTTATATGATACTCATGTGCCAAGTATTATAGCATATAGATGGTATTATTAAACTCCCCTCCTCTTACAGCTTTGTTATGCATTTCCAGGCACTTCTATCACCTCAATCTATATGAACAGATGGAAATCTTTTAGATAAGCATGGAGTTAGCCTGCCTGTATACAACATAAGAGACAGCTGCTAGTTCCTGAAATGTAGAATTTTGAATCCAATAACAAAGTACTTTTACTTTAACATGAGAGGCAATATTTGTACACTTGGCCATTGTTTTGCTCTGTATTTTTGAAGTTGACAACAACTAATTCAGTAAACAGAGCATTTTAAATTAAGTTTTCACATACTGGACTACTTTCACCAAACTAGAAGTTAAAGGAGAAGATAGTCCTACAGAAACATTTCTTAGATCAGATGATTTATTTATGCAATTAAAAATTTGCAGTAGGCTTTAGCAAAACCTACCATGCTGTAAAGTGACTTTTACCAGCATTAAACTGCTGCTTAGGCTTTGTTCCATACCTAGTTGTAGCTAGCACCTGCTGCTTCAGAGCAAGGTTGAACCCTCCTCTTGGTGCCCATAAGTTCAGGCCATTGCAGTAAGTTTTACACATGAAGTGGCTGTAAGGACTTAGAAATGAGTCAGTCACAGTGAGTTACTGCTGCTGCCAAAAACATCCATCACTGTGTCTAAAGATTCCCATCATTGGCTGTGAAACTTCTAGATACCTTGTAACATGAATGCTATTGCAGCTGTACTCAGTTATATCAACAGATGTTTTAACAGAGACAGGATGCTGAAAGAAAATATCCCAGCTGGCTTAATTTCAACATGCAGAAAAATACTTGGACTCCTTCAAAATACTTAAGAGATAACATGACATTTGACACATCCACAATGGTTATTACACTGGAACGGAGGGGAATGGGGTTGATTTGACATTATTTGTTGCAGATAACAGGTGCTATGGACAGAGGAGAAGCAGTAGATGTCATGCCCTGACTTTAGTAAGGATTTTGAAATGGTTTGAAAAATCATATCCAGAGAGCAGCTGTCAGCTTCTCTCTGTCAGGAGAGAAGGGTGTCTCAAAGGAGAGTTCTGCACTGGCTCTGGTACCACTCACTCCATGGATGTTGGATGGTCAAAGTTAATTTGAATTCTAGACAAGCAAACAAAAAAGCAAACCCACAGATACAAGTCAGTAAGTAAACAGTATTTTTCTTCAAAAAAAATTACAGGATTGTGCAAGTAGCTTATCTGTAGAACAGAACCAGGGAATTGCAGCCAATTGCAAGCACAAATTCCATAAAATAGTCCCTTTGCTCTATTGATCTTGCATGTGTCACAGGGTAAGGATTACCTCCTCTGTGGCCACCAGACTATAAGAATGATGAATTAGAGCAGGGGAAAGAAATTAAAAATATTCAGGGCCTAGAAAATACAGCACACAATGAAAGAACAAGTGAACAGGAGTTGTTTAGTCTTAAGAAAAAAAATGATGCTGAAGGACAGACATAGCAAACTATGGCAGGAAAGGAAACCTGTCCATTCTCATAAAAGATAGGTTTAGGGGCTTAGAGGTTTCAGCTGATGGAAATGACAAAGAAAATGAAGAAAAGCTGTCCAGAGCCAGTGTTCAGAAGTGCAGGAGCAGGCAGCCAACAGCTACTGCAGTGGCCTTTACTGCAAGTTTTTACAGCAAGGAAGCACAGGCAGAGGCAGTGGAGGCACAGCTGATCCCACCTTGGGAAAGGAGGGTGCCTCTTACAGATCTGGAAACACATGTTGTTTAGGCAAGATGCATTTTTAATACTAGTCCTTTTGTGTTTCTGCTGCTGGACTGAATGTAGACTTCAGATATTTATTGTTGCTTCCTCTCCAACTCTTTCGGAAACTCATTCCTTTGCTTCTTGAACCCCAATTCCCTGTGTTTTGTACATCACCTTACAGAACACACTGTGCAATTGCTCATACCTGGCCTGAAACTAACAGCACAGTTGGTGACAAGGCACAGATCTGCAGGACTACAAACAGTGATAAACCATCAGAGGGATTTCTGCCTCCCCATGTTGACTCCTGTTTGGGCTACAAAGTATTTCAGATTTTGTCTTGTGAGCTGCTCCAGAAGGAAAAGAATATAAGCTCTGCCCTTCAGACCAGGGAAGTGGTTACAAAGGCATAAGAAACATTTGCATGCCTTGTTTTAATGGTTCCACCAGAACAGGTAATTTCATAGGAAATTTTATCATGAGACAATTACAATTAATTAGATGTAAAACCTTTAAAATTAGTCTTTGATAGATAAGCACACGATGGAAAATAAATGCTGTTATTTCTACCTGATAAAGAGTGGAGAGTTTTTATGGAAATTTGTATGATTTTCTTATATTTGGAAGAATAAATTTTAAAAAATATTTTTTTATGGAAAATTGCACATTGCTTGTCTTTTTTTTGTGCAACAAACCTGCACTCCACAAAGTATTTTGTATACACTGACAGTATACAGGCTTCATCCAAAAATTTTAACATTATTTTTAAATGTCTGCAGTATCATCTGACTTATGGGATGGATGCCCCTTTCTTCCATGTTGCAGGGAAATTGCATCCCACATCACAGTAAGCCCAGAAATTCATGATACCTGACAGATGATCAGTTCCTGGTTTTCAGACAATATTTACACCCCATCCCAAATAGTCAAAAGGTTTCCTTGGAAGTTACCTTCATTACCCCTTCACCTCTTCAGAACTTTCAGTGGCAACTTTTTTCAGTTTATAGTGTATACTTGTTCAACTCTCAATTCATCTAAGAAAATAATTATGTTTTTGATATCTGCTCTGTTTGAATTGACAGCTCAAGTCTTTATCTAATTCTCACCAAATTTCTACATAATAATAAAAAGCCCCCTATCCTTCTCTATCAGAAGACCAGCTACCTCATCTTCCTTCTGCAGAGATAAAACTGACATGCTGCCCTTGGCTCTTTCTAGAAATTGTTTCTTAAACTAGATTGCACTGCATTTCACTTCAGTCCTTATTTTGTCAGATGCTAAAATAAACCATGAATTTAGATTTTTTTCCTTTAAAGTGGTCACTGATTCCCCTTACAACAGAATAATGACAGTAACAAGAGGTAATATGATTAGCTGCTTGACAACCATTTGGGAAGAGAGAATGTGTCTGTTCCTCCCTCCCCATCTCTCCAGAAAACAGGTAAGGAAGTGACTGTGAACATAACTGTGATACCAAGGATCTATACTCATTAACCATAATTTCTTCTTTAATAATGCCTTTCACCTTCATTCACTTTAACACTGCAAAATTGCCCTGTCTGACTGCACTAGATGTTGTAGAAATTTGCTGCAAGGAGCCATTCGTCCTCCAAATGTGTAATGCAACAATAAGCATTATTAAACACACTTGTGATAGAATCTCTTCTGAGGATTATTATACATTACACAAAGATTTTTTCCATCTATAAGAATGAGTTTAATAAAAAGTTATTAGAAAAAGAAAGGCTGAATAATTGCTTGTTCTAGAAATATCACATTTATTCCAAATGTTCTATTTGCATCCTGTTTACCTCAAATTCCACAATGATGCTTTGTTTGCCTCAATCTGGTTTGCATTTCTGAACACTTGTCACTATCTACAGGTAACTATTTTGGTTACACAAAAAGATATGAAACCCTCATAAGCCAGCTTTTCAAACACAATTTCAATCATTTAAGTTGTTAAAATTTCTACAATGCTTTACCAGGATTTTAAAAGGAAGTAAGAAAGAGACTGCATTATTACAGATGTTTTCAATGAAAACTTCAAGAGTGCCATGAGAGTACTTTAAGAGCACACAGCTACCTGGACGTTCTTCTGACTTACTGATAATTTCCTTCCTAGAGAAAAGGGGCTCATCCACAGTAAAACTACTTTTCTGACTCCTATAGACAACTTTAGCAAGTCAAAACTACACCTTAGAATGCTGCCACAAGCCATGACTTGTATCCTAGCATAGGGTTTAGTAACAAGAGCTAATTAGGAAATCTGTCTTTTGCAGTGCTGGTCTCCATTCCCAAAATGCCACTTTCCATCATGGAATAAGTGAGCCTGCTGCAGTCCAGTCCAAGAATATACTATGCTTTTCAATAAAAAGGCCCTGGCCCACTTTCTAACACTGCTGCAGGAATTGATCCCTGTTCCTGAGCTTTTCAAGAACATTTGAACACCATCTATCAATGCAGTTATTGCTTCTAAATTAGTTACAGAAACTCTCACAATGGTTCTTGAAGGACGTGAAAGAAAACTGTACTAGAAATGCAGTCAGAACTGGCCTTGAAGAGGTATAAATTGGTCTCAGCTTTGATTGAGATGAGCTTCAGACTAAAGATCAGCCTGAAGAACCAGAATTTATTTAGGACTAAACTTTTACCCTTTTTTATAAAACCAAGCAGGGTAACAATGGGAGCCATATTAGAGGCTACTTGCACCTGCAACAGTCAAGACAAGAGCAGTTCAAACGCACCCTTGGACACTCACAGCTGTGATGTGCTGGTCAAGAGCTACCACACTTCATCACAACATCCCACCCTTGGTACTGGTGCTGCCCTTCTGGGTTTCCCCCGAGAAGGATGAAGATTTCACAGTTCATCAGTGCAAGCTGAGCACAATGCAGGCTTTGGCAGGGACTCATGCAGCCTGCACAGGAGTCCAGCAGCTGAGGAAGTCCTCAAGCCACAAAAAAAAGCCCTGCCTCACTCTGGTCACCAGCCACACCCTGAGGTACCAAGGAGTGTCCCTGCTACATGCAGCAGAAGGGCTCACAGCCAGACCTTAGGAATGGGGCAAGCAGGGACAGCAGCAGTCACAGGTGGGCCTGGCAATCCCATTCCCACCTCCTTCACTGCCAAGCACTAGGCTCCACCTTGCAGACACCACAGAGAAAAGTGAGCAAACCCTGCCAGGGTCCAGAGGACTCATCCTGCTGAGAAGAGACAGCTGGGCCCACACCAGCTTTCCAGTCTGTTTAAATCCACCTTTAGAAGAACAGAAACTAAGACACTTCTGTAGCCTGTGTGACCATCTTACATGTAACTATCAAATACACAGTCAAGTTAGTCAATTAAGCCAGAGCATATGACTCCTGCTGGATAGACTACAATAATATTAGGGAAATAAATACATTTTCAGTGGAAGTTGACAATGAGGATGTGTTGAATTACTAGGATTTAATGAGTTTTCAGAGGAATCTAGTCAGTTTTGAAATATGTTCTCAGATTTTACTATCGAGACAGTTCAACCTTGACAGATCCCAAGATAATGATCTTTTAAGGGCATTATGTACTTAGCTGACACAAATAGCATATTTTAATTACCGTTAATAAGAGTCAGATTTTGTTTTGAATTCCATGATGTCAAACCTGGCATGCTCCTTTAAGGAGTCTGTACAAAGAGCACAACAGTTTTTTCCTTTAACTCATCTAGACTTTTTTTGCTCATGTCAGTTTGACCTTGAAGAGAACATGGTGTCTTTTGAGGTCCTTTTTTAAAAAAAAAAGAAAAGTCACACTCAGGGCCAACAATTCTTTCCCTAAAGAGACCTCTGGTGAAAGTTGCTGCTCTCTATCATGCACCAAGAGGCCATATTCCTTGTTCTCTTTGTTTACAATAAAATGCAGATACAACTGAGCTCTGATTCCAGAAGCATTCACCACCAGTACTGAAATCTTTTGTACCAGTGTTAGGAATCTGCTGAGGTAGGGTGTTAAACATATGGCAGATCTGTACAAGCTTATGTAAGGCCCCATCTTTTAGTTATTCAGATAGGATAAGAAATAAGGCTCCTACAAGTTACTAGACAATGAGAATAGCCCAAATGATTTCAGTAAGCATATTTATATTCACCCATTATTAAAGTGTCTGTGAATTCGGGCTATTATCCTATCAATTGTAACTATGTCAGTTAATTTATTACATTTGCCTGCATGTAACATCTGGTGTTTTTCACTGATATCACAAGCTGTTCTTCAGGTTCCATCATCCTGTAATAGTTTTGCAGATAGCTGTAAATATGCCAGCAGCCTTACTAGGATTTCACTAGATAGTTCAGTGGAATTAAGCAAACAAGGCTGATAATAACAGAGATATTTCCTACCATTACTATTCTAATGGGTTGGGATTGACTACAAGGAGGCACTTAGAAAATCCACAAGACTAAGTTTTTCCTACATGTGGTGCCAGTCAAGTGCTTGTGGACAATAATTTCTTTGCCTGATCCATAAACTGTGCTTACAAAATTCATCAAGCTCAATAGGGATATTCATCTAAGATGGATTTATACCTCGAAATAATCCTGCTGGCAGCTACTTAGTCACAAAGAGTAAAGCAAAAAGGGGCTGTTAAGACAGTATAGTCTAGTCTCCTGCATAACACAGGCCAATGAACCTCACCCAGTAATTTATGCTTCAAGATCATAATTTGCTTTTGAGTTATAGCATCTCTTTTAGAAAGATCTTCACTCATACACTAAATGGAGGCGAAATTACTACATGTCTAGGTACGTTGTTCCAGTGATGAATAACCCTTACTGATAAGAGGCTGCCTTATCTCTAGTCTGAATTTACATAGCTTCACTTTTCATGATTAGATTTCTGTCTTTTCCAGCTGAATATAAGAGCTCTCTATATTTTTTCCCCTACAAAGACACTTGACCACTGTTAAGTAATTTCTTAACCTTTACTTGGAGAAGTTAATGGACTAAGCAGACATCTTTCAATATACAGCATGTCCTTGTAGCCTAATTAATTTTGTAGTTCTTTGCATTTGCTCTTATTTTTAATGCATCCGTTCTGAAACTTCATATCAAAAGGGGCCACGTGATTTCTATACCACCAAGAGTCTCTCTTACTTTTGTACTTAGTAAGCAAACCCTCAGAACCCTGTCCTCAAGAAACCAGGAAAAATTACTTACAGAGAAGCTTTATAACAGAGCAATTGAAAACACACAAACAATTAAAGATGCCTATAGAAACCTTGGAACATAATTCCCACTGACAAGATGATAATACCTGATTCAGTGCAAGTCTAATACTGGACATGACTCAGGATTCACTTTGTTATCAAATACAAGAGTTTCTTGGAACTATCATTAACTTAACAGAAGCAAGACCAACTTCAAGTATTTTTAGAATGTCCAATTTTATCTAAACTTCATATTTGAGAGCGTCATTTTTAGCTTTAGGCTGTGTTTTAGGTCTGAGAACCTTAGAAAAATCTCCTTGAAAACAAAACCACAAACTTTTGACATTTTTTTTACCCACCCTTACAAAGTCAGTTTTGAGAGGAAAGAAGTTGTTTGCCAGTAAAGTCTGTATTGTTGGAAAATAAATAAATATGAACAAATAATTAGTTCTACTTGACGCTGTTTAGAAGTGCATATAGTTAAATAAGCCCTAAAACTTCTGAAAACTTATGCGTGGGAACATGCCCTCTAAAGAGCACCCACTAACCCATTCCCTTGCTTGAGCCAGGATCTTTTCTGTTTCTATGTCAAATTATCTCCCGGGAAACTGAAGAAGGCAGTCCCTTCTCAACTCCCCACAGATTTGTGTACCCTACTTTCCACTTTTTCTTCTCTCTGATTCTGTTGGGGAGATCACTGATTTTTCTTGAGCTGTTATATATACACCTATACTTGTAGTTATTTATGTACACACATACATGCATGTATATGTATTCCAGCTGAACTGGCTTTTGCTTTTTTAAATGGAGAGGATTGGCTATGCAGAAAGCTTTCCTCTTGCCTGTTCTCTGCCTAGGCCAAGCCAGCTATCACAGACAGCAACACTGTGTGAGGCTCAGGGACTGCTGAAAATTAGCCGCATGCATAAATCATTTCAGAGAAGCAGGGACACAAATCAACTCAAATTTTATAAAACATTTATTCTCTCTGATTAACAACTATTTGAAACTGAGCTCTTTTCTACATTTTGTAACTTAGACTTCAGGATCCAAGGTGACTGCATTGCATTTGAGAAAGAAAAAGGAAAACAACTAGCACTAGAGAATCATGGAAGACAAACTAAAGTTATTTGACAGATGTGACACACTTTTTCTGAATACCTTGGCTATCCAGATTCCTATTATGCATTGAACAACTCTGTCTGTTTAACTGCTTTGTAGTCTTCATATAATATTACATGCCAGATGCATGGCCACCCAAGATGGTTGCTTCTTTTATTGATAAGGCAATTACTAGACCAAATGGCATTAGGGGATTTCTGCTCTAAAACTGAAACAATACTAGATGGAGATCCAGGGCAACTAAGTTCAAGCCTCTTAATAAAAATCTGGATGACTTAATTACTAGCATTTACAATTAGAAGCTAGGCACTCTCTAGATGGTATGTTTAATGAAACCCGTGCCTCAGGCACCAGAGCTGGAAAGGCACTTCATATTTAATGCATTGCACAACTATCACAGAATTTGGGTTTCTGCTTTGTGCAGGGGACTGGGAGAGACACGGGGCAAAGACCTGCTCTAGTAGGTGCCTCTGCCTTTCTCAAATACAGTTTCAGCAGTGCTACTGGCAGCCCATCTAGGTGATGCTGTGATGGACTAGACCAAAAGAGACCTAGCCCTCCTCCCCTGCTGAGCAGGCCCTCTCTGCTCTGGGTGAAGAAATGCAAGCACAAAAGTCACATGGAGGCCAGCACAGCACTAGGAACTGTGGTAACAGCTAAATCATTAGCTGTTAGAGATCTCCTATGCATCATCTTTCTTCTATATTGTTCATTACTTCATTTTGAGATTCATTTAGCATTCACATTTCCTGGTCTCTTATTCATTCATGCACTGAAAAATTAAGTAATATAGCCATATAAACCCCAACATTGGGCAATTTCCATACACATTTTAAAATAAAGGGGCCAAACTCACCAGTACAATCTTGTTCTTGTGATTAGAAGAGGTCTATACCTGTTAGCAAGAACAAACTTGTTATTTGATTGCTTTCTCCAAAATTTCTTTTTAACAAAAGAGTTTACCTCTTATTAACACGTACCGTGAGAAGCTATATGGAAGCAACTAGAAAGGCCCAATGTTATGCTAAGCTGGAAAAAATTAAGCCACTTTTAGGATTGTCTAATGCTATAAATAATTAAGGTTTTACCATAAAGTAATGCTTCCTCCAGATGCAGTGTGGAAGCCACCAAAAATCTGACTCATTACTATGAGCTATAAATCACAGATTAAGTCCTGATGAAAGAAGCCATGGAACAACCCACACAGTTGAGAGATATTTGATGGTATAAACAGCCATAACATTAGTGATTCCCTTCAACTTGATCAAATGAGTAAGAACACTAGTTTTCTGAATTACCATGTTGTACACATGTGGTTAGATAATGAAGGTTTCATTAGAATCATAGAATTACTTAGGTTGGAAAAGATCTTAAGAGCATCAAGTCTAACTGTTAACATAGGACTGCCAAGTCCACCACTAAACCACGTCCCCAGGTGCCACATCTACATGTCTTAAATACCTCCAGGGATGGCAAATACACCACTTCCTTAGGCAGCCCGTTCCAGGGCTTGACAACCCTTTCCACAAAGAAAGTTTTCCTAATACCCAATCTAAACCTCCCCTGGTGCAACTTGAGGCCATTTCCTGTTTTCCTGCCACTTATTAAGGGGGAGAAGAGATTGACTCCAACCTCACTACAACCTCCCTTCAATAGCTATAGATAGCTCTGTGGTTCTCCTTGGTTGTCCATTTCTCCAGATCTCTCATCTGCTCCTCACCAGACTCATGCTCCAGACCCTTCCCCAGCTCCCTCACCTTTCTCTGGACGTTCTCCCTCAAACATAGGTATGCTACCCTCAGCTTATCTGTAGCTAGCCTGGTTCAATTCGAGACTTTAATTTTCAGAGCTTATTTCTGTTAAGAGTACCTAAGTTTAAGGTTTCAGAGATGCTCTTATTTTTGAAGGACTTTCAGAAGGTTCCTTAAATTTTTTTTTCAACACTATTTTTAAAACCTTTTTACTTTTCAAGGCACAGTATTTTATTATTTTTTTTTACATGTGGGATGTATGTTGTTAAACGGACACCTCAACTGAGAGCATATAGCTTTAAAATCCTTTGCACTCTGAACTGAGTAGGGAAGGATCTAAACCAAAATAATTCAGAAGCAACAAGAAATGTGCAAAAAAACCCAACTCTGTCCTTCTGATAAGTGCAGACAATAGTGATAAAAACTGTTATCCTACAAGACTTCATCATCACTGATATTCCAAGCAAAACACATCAAGATGATTATTATATACACTCCTCAATGAATGCTAAATCCAAAGTACATGTGCATATAATACTGGCTTTTAGATAACAAGACACCTTGAAAGTTCTCTAATTTACCTTTACTCCCAGCTTCGCCGGTACTCTAAGACAAGTCTCCTTTGTTCTGGAGAAAATTACTTGGCTCTCAGTCCACAACTACTGCCTTCTCTGAAAGAGGAAAGAAAGATGCCTTAGTAACAAGGAGGAGATTTTTAACTTACCACATTTAAGAGAAGCACCTCTGTAGTATCACTGTTCTAAATTATACCACAAAACTTCCCCAGCCCTCCTCACCTCCAAGACACCCATATTAGCTGCACACTCACTCCAAACCAAAAGCAGCCCCAGGTCCTCCTAGGGCTCCTTTTGTGCAGTGCCTGGGTGAAGGGAACACTCCCAGGACAGCTGAGTGACTCCCAGAACAGCTGAGCCTCATCACCCTTAACAAGACTAACGGCAGAGATCCAAAGTGGACACAGGTGCTGAGGGTGGCACTTTTATCACAACTGGGTGTGGTTAATTTAGTGACAAGCTGTGGATGCACTTAAAGAAATGTTGCAGATGATGTAAAACTTTTCACTCCATCACAGTCAAAGCTGACTTTGACACTGATACATTCAGTTATACTTCAGAGACTGTTTTATCTGGCAGAACATTTTACAGGTGTAACATTTTACACTGTAACTCAGCAGGATTGCATGACTCATTTGATAATTAGTGAGAGGTGTTTTAGCAGGCCCGAACAAGAACCCAGGAAACCAATACCTTCCAAGAAACTTCTTACTCACCTCCTACGGATTATATACCAGAGTGAGGAGTGGCTGACCATGAGCAGAAACACCTGGCAATTGCCACTACAAGATTGCTGCAGAGCCAAATTAGAGACATAAAGAATGAATGTTAATTTCACTAGATTTTGCTGTTCAGAAAAGAATCACATGGCAAAAAATTGCATTAAGAAGAGGCAATAAAAATGATACTGTTTGCATTTTCCGGGTATACTTTGGATATTTATATAGTTGTATGCAGAAGCTGAGAAATCATTGTAGTATGCATGCTGATGTTTCTAGTAGGTGTTGATTAAACTATTAGGAGTTTTAAAAGAAGGATATTTCAAGTCATTGCTTCTACAGTGCTCTTCATCATTGTTCAGCTCCAGTATGATTGTGCAAGGAATTGACTTAGGGACCTGCTGTAAAACAACATCTGGTGTCAAGGAAAGGCAGAAAAAAATCCCCAAACCTGTGTAAAAACTATGCAAGCAGCTAAGGACTGTTCGAGCAAACCTCTCTAGGTTCATATCACCCAATAACCTCATTCTTTCATTTACAGTTTCTGTCACCCTTCAGGGTCATTGACATAGGCAGAGCATACAGTGAGAAATCAATCCTGGACTTAGGAGGATAGAAACACACATTCTCCCTCATTTCAGGATGGGCCACCTCTGACTTGTTCCACCTCAGGTTTGTGATGGAGCAATCCAGACTAGTTTAGTCTCTGCCACCTGCTGAAGGCTCAATACTGTAGAGTCAGCATTTGTAGGAAGAGGTAATAGCCTTGATTAGAACAGGAAAAGAAGGAAAGCTGGGAAAAGCAGAGTAGCTGGCAGGCACTCAGCCTGTCAGCCCATGGTAGGCCATGAAGAACACAATGTCAGACATGAAGACAGGCTGAGTGCCTGAAAGTATATCTTTTTCCAAGAATATAAATTTAATAAAAACTGATAATTCTGCACACAGATCCTGCCTGCCTTAGACTATCATGGCTTCGGAAATGATCTTACAAACATCTGGGAGCCACTGCTGGCAGGGATGGGTGAGTTCCAGCAATGCTGCTCCCTGCCAGGCCACCCTCTCATTTCCCAGCCAAAAATAAAAAGATGTGCTCCCTGGAAGAATGCTCTGAAGGGAGGCTGGCCATCATGTTCACCACAATTAAAGAGCAGGCTTGCAAAAAGTATGCTCGGGGATTGTAAAAGAACAACCTTGCTACTTCTATGTCTCTAGTTCAAAGATGCCAATCCTGCCTCTCTTTGCTGGAATAAGGCTGATTTAGACCACAAGATACAGATTGTTATGGAAAAATTGCCAGCTTCAGGACAAAATGACAACAAAATGTTGTTTCCAAGAAGAAGGTAGAGCTTTGAGAGAAATGCATCAACATTTACCATTCATCTCTGACCTTTTACAGTATGAGAAAAGTCAGTCAATTAAAGAAAACAAAAAACTTTAAAAGCAAAAAAACCCCTTTTTTTTTTTTTTTTTTTTTTTTTTTTTTTTTAACTAAACACCACAGCTGGATTTACTAAAATTATAGTTGAGACCACTGGAAAATTGCTAGGGTGATAAAACAGCTTGTATTATAACCACCACTTTCATTCTGCTGTGTGGTTTAAAAATGCATCTGATTTACTCTCTAGCATTTTTCTTGTCTGAAAAATGTAGTGGTACAATCCTTAGTGGTTAAAACTATGGCTGAGTCATTCTAATTTGCCACAGTTGACATATGCTTCAGAAAGCTCCCACCACACTGTCTGGAGAGTGATTGGACATGCTTTGGCTTCTGCACAACCATACCATGGAAGGAGACCATGTATATCCCCAAAGCTTGAAACCTGGAGTTCTTTGGAAGTTCTTTGCAAGCCAGGGATGAGAAAGGACTGCAAAATGCATGCAAGGAGTGTCTAAACACCGTAAAAGGAAATGGAGCAAAGTACTCAGCAGCTGTTAGACTTTTCCCATCTTGACCAGAGAGTGATCTGGAGAACAGGCTGCTTCCCTCACACCTTAGCTTCTCCATTCCAGGCTCTCATTGAGAGAGGATTCAGTGGCTGATTGTTCATATGGGAAGAAAGAAGAGATGCAAGAGAGCAAGACTGGGAGAAAACAGAGGTTAAAACAAGATCAAGGGAGAGTGTGAAATGGGTTGGGGAAAGGTGGAGAGGCAGAAAGTCTACCAAATAAACCCACTATAAGAAGATCACTTTTAATTATTTCCTCTTCTGCTCACCAATACTGCCTGGACATCCCATGCAAATCCAGTAGATCCTGTTACTTCCCCTGTTTCTGTCAGCACAAGATATAAATATGCCAGTGATGTGGGAAGTATGCCCCAATAGACAGACCAGGTTTTCACTGCATGTGCCACCCGTGAATAAAGATCCTGCTTTTCTCCCATGAGTAGGAATTTCTCCCTTCCCCAGCAATTTTTACCAGTCTGTCCCAAAACTCAGCATCCTTCTCATTAACTTTTTGGCACTAATTGGTTTATCATGCTAAACAGATGGTGAAAGTAGTCAGGCAAAAGAAAACAACCAAATCAAAACAAATATTTATTTAAAACAACCTTATGATAATGCCTGTGCTTTGGCTTTCACATCCCCAGAGTAATCATAGCAAATCTTATTGAAAGTAGAAGTTTAGATATGATACAATCTTAAATAATCAGAGACAAAAAAATTCAGCAGGCTGTGTTCTCAGCTCATAAAAACACTACATTAAATGTAACATATTTACTACAGCCCTCAAGGGTGCATAGTAAAACGGTATATTTTTTACTGTGCAAGATCTATCCGAAGTCTATTTCATTTCACTTGGGAGTCTGGATTTCACCGGATTTAAGTGATTTCCTTCTGATCTGTGCTCAGTGAAAGAGGGAGTTAGATGGAGCCTGTGCAAAAGAACAGGCCGGGTTTATTTATTTAGTAGAATGTTCTCACTGCACAGTGGGATCTTAGAGTGTACATGGGTACACACTTCGTGGCTGGGTAAAGCTGCTCTCAGCAGGTGGATGTAGCTGATTCCAGGGGCTCCTGGCAGGTAAAATTCATGTAACACAGGAAAGGAAAGAAGCCCAGGACCCTGTGCTGACACAGCAGTGTAGCAGCACTAATGGCAGGGGTTTAAATGGAATTTAAACACAGCATCTTTACCTGGGCCAAAATTGTGCAGAAGTGAGAGAGAAGAGTTGGAGAAATTTTTCACTTCATGACTGCCCCTTGAACAATACAAGAGACAGAAAATATAACCATGAAGAACTGGTCCAAAATACTGATAATGCCTTAAGTTTCTGTCATCTCTAAACACAAAGCCCAATATTTATCACAACATAACTCTGTGGATCCTTTGCTAGCATAAAAATCAGAAGATGAAGTAAAATTTTTCCTGAGTAAACTTGTACCAACCATTTATCACCAGTATCTTCATTTCCAAGTGCAGGCAGAACCTGTGGTTATGTTGGACATTTTGTGGCTAGCCCTGGTAAATGCTGCAGTTCTAATAGCAGGTTCCATAAACAGCACTCACAATTCTGAAAGACTTTACCCACATATTTTTCTAGCAGCACCTTTTTTATCCTGAAGTGCACGAGTGACTGCAACAACACTTTGCTTTTAGCTCCATGGTGTAAGTGTTAGTCAAGGGCTGAGAGGAAAAGTGCAGGGGGTGCTTTCACTGCCAGGTGACCAACCTTGCCAGGGAAGGGCTCCTCTGTCATGCTCAGATTTTTCCCCAGGAAAACTCTCAGAGTATGCAAGTTCAAACATGAAAATGTCATATTATTTAAAAAAAAACCCACCAAAATAGAGTTGTTTTCTAGTCTAGAAGTACATTAGGCTGTCAGATATGAGCCCATAAGATACAATAGCAGTACTACATGCAGTCTGCTATTACAATCTAAAGATTGTATTTTCATGACAATATGAAGGCAACACATTTGGTTAGACACAAAGTCTTAATGCTATCATTTCCTGATTTTTGAGTGCACAACAATGCATTAAAATTTTCTTAATGCAGAATTTTTAGCTAGCATCTTTTTAATCCTTAGTATTCTGTGAATGTAGTCATTCAAACATAAAATTGTTATTTTAGATTCTATGAATTTGGAAATATTCAGCCTTACAGAAGGAAAAGAAATACTAGCTCCTCACTTTTTCTCTTCCCTCATGTACTCCTCAAAATAATCTATTAACAGCACATATAAGAATAGGCATTTATAATAGAAAAAACCCAGCCTTGATAAAAGATAAATGCAGCACAAGAAGAAACATTCAGTTAGTCCCTAAGGAACTGAATAGTTTCATCTACAATAAAGATTTGTCAGGGAAAAACCTGACTCTATTTTCTTTGTTGCGGTTCATATTCAGTTTCATTCCTGTGAGCCAGGTGGTACATAAAGATGAGAAAATCAGATTTTTCAGATAAGCTGCAAAACAATAGACATTAGGGCTCTGGCAGATGGATTATCACAAACCCAGGAAAAAGACTAAGAAAAAAGATTCAGAACTAAACTGCTGATTATTTTTGAGATATGATGCCAGGGTAGTATTGGTATGCAACTAACCTCTGGAGCTCAGGAATCCATCTGTACTCTGGGATCAATCAGTTCTACTACAATGAAAAGCAAACTGTGGAAGGCATCCAAGGCAGGCCCCAGTTGCTACAGAGTTTGCGTTGACCAAATTTCAGCTCTGTACCCATTGTCTTTATGCAGCTTCTGTGAAAATGTGACTGTGATACCAAATCCATCCCAACATTTAATCTGTGTGAATTGAGTGCATCCTGAAGCTTAAGCAAACAGGCGCAATGCCACCATTTCTCAGAAACTGAGACTTTGGCTTTGTTGCTCCACTTTTGCAGAGCAGGTTTAGCAAAACTGCTGAGAGGAAGTGTAAACAAATGCAGTTCTTCACTGTCCTTGCACAAACACATACCTATTACAATTATATATATGTATATATAAATAGATAATCAACTTTATTTCTGAGTCTGACATAAGTTAAGAGCACTTCAGTTTCTGAAGAAAGTCAGTACCCAGCCATCCATAAATAGCAATGACCACACCAAACTGCCTGGAAAAGCTTCCAGGTCAGCAAACCTTCTCCTACCCTCAGTTTTTCGGTCATTCTTGGATTGCCGGGATCTAGGCACTGGTTCTGTTTCACCAACTAAAATTTCTGCTGGTCAAGCTACATATGGCTGAAGACTGAAAATTAGTGAGAAGAAAAGGTCTCCTAGTTTTTGTTAACCGTGACAAAATTTCAGTAACATAGTAACCAAAAATAAATTAACTTGACACATATCTCACTTTCATGATTTCCATTTGTATTTTTGATGTTCCTAATTTAATGGGTAGTAGTAGTTCCAGACTTACAGTGGTCTGGAAGATTTTCAGGAAGTAAACTCTCCTATGACCCACGCAGTAAATGGCACTGTATATAATTTTTCTTTTTTTTTTTTTTTTAATGTGCTATGTTCATCTTTAACAGACAAATAATAAAACTCAAAGACTACTTATCCACTTTGTGAAAGCACACAAAACTGATCACTATTTAAAAATCATTATGTGGCTTTGTATTTTTCTTAAAATGCATTTTCTTTGTGTAATAATATCTACCTCACAACCTCAAATTATTTTAGTGGTAATATTTAATGCATTTTATATAAAAATATGATTGTAACTACAGCCCAATGTGGTTTCTGTAAAACTCAATGACCTTAAGGAAAGGGATTAGTAGATTAAGTTTTGCATTGATTTTCTTTTTTTAAATTACACTGTTAAACTTTTTTCTTTTTTTTCCTGAGGACATGTATATTCACCCAACTTGCCTTAGTTTATACCCATACATATCCTCACATTTGCTCAATTGCAAACAATTTGAGAACAATATCTAGTCACTTCTTAAGTCTCCATGAAATCAGGGAAGCCCACATACCTATTGTAATTTCTGTTTTGAAGCATCAGCCCAAGTGTTGCTATTGAGAAACGTGCAGGAGTGGTTTATCAGCACACAATTACCATGACTCAAGCACAGCCTGTCCAGTAACCAGGCATGGACAATGTGGCAACCAACAGGACAGCAGAACTGGGTTGTTTTTGCGTGTTTGTTTGCATTTGAAACATTTCAGGAAGAATGAAAAATCATATCTTTTGGCAGGTTTAAATGAAAGTTTTTCAGGTGTTGAATGAAAAAGTAGAATGCCATCTTGTTATATCTTTATGACTAATGAAATTGGACAAAACATTCTTCTAAATATTGTATTGTGATTTGACAGCAAGTGTAAAGGAAGTGGAAGGGTTTTGATTTCAAACAATAGAATTTAAGCAAGCTCAAGCTTAAATGCCTTGCTGTTAATATTTGAAACTACTCCAAGCAGTAATTGTAAATTTTTTGCTTTCAACCCAAAGTAATTTTAAATTTAGCAGATGGAAATCTTTATTTAATGGCAAAACCCAATGTGATTAATCTTGGATTTAAATGCTATTTAACTCCAAAGTGTTCAAAACACTGAAGTCAAATATTGTAACCATAGCTAATCTCAAAACAAATGAGAACATTGCAACATGGTTCAAGCCAAAGGAGAGAAGCTGAATGTTAAACAACATCTGGGAGCAGAACAGTCATTTGAAAAAGCAGTTTTGCTGAAGGAGAATAGCTAGGCAAGATAAACAAATACATTCTTCTAGAACAGAATAACTGAGTTCTACGCAGTACCTGATGTGTCAAATTGTGTAACTGAGGGGCAAGAGACAAAATCCCCTTCAGAGCTGTGATCTACAGTCAAATGTAAATGTTGAAATGAGAATTAATATGTCTTTCAAGCTCTTGAAGTCATCTTAGTGCATCATGGGCTACATAAAACTGCAATACCTTCTCTAAAAGTGTCTAAAAGCAGAATAAAGGATTGCCAGCTACACAGGTTTTTTTTCTCTCCCACAACCTGGACAGAAATAGATGTGTTTCCTTTCTTTCCTGATGGAAAAAGTTATTACTACAAAATACCAACAAACTGTACTGAAACAGAAATGCTGCTCAGGAAATCATTATTTTACAGTCAATTACCAAAAATTTTCATTTAAAATTACAGACATTAAACTCATACCTGCTGAGCAGGAGAGCAGGCAGACTTAGACAAATGTGCATGTGCCATAATTCTTTCTGAATTTCTCAAGCAAAGTGTGATCTGTTATTTGAGGTCCAAGGACTTTTTATTCCTTTGGAAAGTATCAGGTAAGTATCAATTCCGAGGAATCAGCAAAATTAATTCCAGAAGAGGGAGCAAATCAAAAAGACCAAAAAAGATCAAGGCCTTAAATGACAATATTTTAGATAAAAAGAAAAATACATATATTCATATTACTACCTTATCATTCAGGGAGAGAAGAGCATTGTCATTAAGAGGCTGCATGCTGTTGTTATAACTATCATTGGCAGAAACACTCAGGTTGTGCCATTTAATTTTGGGGTTTTTTTTACTGCACCAGATGGAATGCCAGTGTCACTGTCTAGCTCTTTTCTTCTCTCATATCTTGACAGTATCTTTAGGAATCATGAATGTTAAAAATACTGTTATCAGGAGGAAATGGGATTGAACTGAACAAATTGAACAAATTTCTTGTCCTCCCACCTCCATGAAGGAAATTTCTAAGGAAAGAAAAGTAGGGGGGGTGATAGATAATGAGAAAGGTGACAGAAAGCAAGGGAAGATAAACCAGAGTAATGATAAGCAGGGGAGAAGAGATGGAAAAAACCAAGGATTGACTAACAAAAGTAGTTTCACTAGACAGCTGTCAGAATTTAATGCAATACTGATTGTGAAGCTCCACTAGAGATTAGAGCCCTTGTAGGCAGCCTCCTTCCTCCTGAAACGTCGACAATTCTGTGTCCAGAGCCACTGAAAACTCAGAGCTTCACCTGCACTAGGCACAACGCTCCCTCTCACCACAAAGCGCTCCCCATGTGTTGCTCCAAAATCCCTACTGGATGGTGGACAAAAATCCAGTGAATGTCTTAAGTAGAATAGCTAGGAAAATCACATCCATTCCTTCAAAAGGGTATAGAGTTTTGAAAGATTTCTTCCTTCTAGGAGGGGCCAAAGGCTTAGAAATGTGGCTTTTTCTCCTTTATTGACACGGAATTCTAGGAGAAAAGGGGCTGTTTTGGAAGAATGATAGTGAATTTTGTCTTCCTGCTGTCTACTTGAAAGGATCTTGGGAATTTCAGAGGAATAAAATTGACCTGAAATTGACCTGAACCTAGGCAGACAGAGAGTAGCCAAGCTCCCAGATATTTTTGCCTCCCTTTTGCCTCCCTGGCTGCTTCTATGGCAGTGAGACTGCAGGGTGCTCAGCATCTTCATCTCCCTGTAAGATATTCACGGGAAAAGAGCTTCTCAGTTTCATTTTCTCTCTTCAGGCAAAGTTTTCCTGAGGGGAAAATATTCTTTTTCCTGTAAAACCATAATTTTTGCATGGAAAAACAGGTTATTTCACCCAAAAAAGGCATTTCATTTCAGAGAATTTGCATGACAGAAGAGACCCATATGATTTTATCATCTGATAAAATTGATTTCACAGTAAATTATTTTAAAATATTTGCTGGGAACAGATTATTAGCTCTTGAGAAATCACTCCACTGCTTCTCTATTTAAATCTTCAAACTTTACATTTGTAATAAATCTAACATCTTCCAAAGGAATAACTCTTAAAAATAAGGTTCCTCTTTGACTTTTGAAGTTACTGTTCTTTCCCATCTCTAATGCTTCTTCCAATACCCCAGTATATTGGGATATTCAAGAAATACTCAAGTTCATATGGTGAAATGCTCTCAGTGTCTTAAAATGCAGAGATGTTTAGACTGTCCCTTGTGATTCCTGGGAAAGGTTCAAGTCATCAGCTGGCAGATTCAGTTACTGAGCACACAGAGTCAGTGAAATCTCACATCTTGGGCATGACAAAAGAACTGGGAAGGACAAAGTAATTTAAGATTAGATGGGACCTCCACTCTTCAGAGGTTCACACGGTACAAGAAGCAGCATAAACATATAAACCCCTTGTGCCCTCTTCACATCACGTGGTGAATGAAGTTCAAGATCCTTTTAACTTCAATAACTCTGCCTTCTTGCTCCATCTCACCAAATTGATCCTTTAATCTCCATGCGCCAAGCCGAAGGCTTTGTTCTCACACAGTGCATCCCTCCCCAAAACCCGGCTGGAACCCCAGGGGCCCAGACTATTTTTTGAGACTCCCTGGTATTTATTGCAGTGATTTGCCCAGCACATTCGAGAACTACAAGGTGATAACCATTAACACCTAACCATTAGGTGTTAATGGTTATCACCTTGTGTCAGTTTTGGTCTGGGCCATTATTAAACCTTCATTCTCTCTTAGATCTCTTCTTGGAAAGGAAAGAGACGAACAGAAGAAGCACAGTGCTGCCTTGTAAGAATTCTGGCAGAGAGGCATGAGTTAAAGTCCTAGTAACCAGAAACTCTCAGACCTATAATGATCCTCAAGCAACTTAAAAGGCTTAACTAACAATGCCTTTAAATATAGGCTTCATACAAACCATCAGTGGAGTCACAGATCTCTGTATAAATGTGTACCTGGAAAATTTGAACAACTCTTGCATGATACATTTGGAAGCTGAAATGTGCTTTGTGGAGGAAACTTCATTCTCTAAGGTAAGGGGCATTGCAGACCCAGCTCAGGTACTGCAGACAGGACTAGTTCAGATTATTCAAGTCAAAAAGAAATGCTCACACAGTATGTTCAGGAACGATTTGAAATAGTCACACAATAAATGGGGTGACCATGAATGTAGATCACTGGAATGTAATGCCAAGTGACTGTTGCCAAATCTGGGACAATTTATGACCTGCTTAACCTGTTGCAGACCCAGAGGCCTGTAAACTCCCTGTAGTGCTGGTTTCTGCACAGCTCAGAGTTGCATGACTTTTTATAAAAGCAGAGTGGGTGATAAGCATTTGCTCATGTTTATAGCAGGACCTGCACCCCTATTGTTGCTCACATACACTTGGGGTAAACCTACAGCATCCAACCTGGTATTCAAAGACAGAGTTTTCCAGACTTAAGAACCAATGGATGTGTAAAGTGTAAATAAAACCAGGCAACAGTATTTTGCTTACTTATAGACTTCACTCCTTTCAAACTTCTATTCTACTTCTGTTATTTCAATTTTTTTCTTGCCTTCAAAGACCATTTTTTTTAATTCTAATTTTTGGAGATACTGTGTGTATCTTTAATTTTAATTATAGTTTTAAGGTACTTGTTAATCTACAGTTAGCACAGTGCGAAGCTGAAGGGCTGCATTGGCTGGGCCCAGAATAACCTTGTAATTTTCTCCTTATTCTCAGTTTTCTAAACTCTAAGGCTCCANACTTATAGACTTCACTCCTTTCAAACTTCAATTCTACTTCTGTTATTTCAATTTTTTTCTTGCCTTCAAAGACCATTTTTTTTTATTATAATTTTTGGAGATACTGTATCTTTAATTTTAATTATAGTTTTAAGGTACTTGTTAATCTACAGTTAGCACAGTGCGAAGCTGAAGGGCTGCATTGGCTGGGCCCAGAATAACCTTGTAATTTTCTCCTTATTCTCAGTTTTCTAAACTCTAAGGCTCCAGATTGTATCATTCCCATTTGGATTTTTAGCCCATCGTGAACTTGACACAGTTGCTAAGAAACATATCAGTCTGCACCGTGTTGATACAATATTATTTAAACACTTTAAAGGGCAGCCTAACAGCTCTCTGTAAACACAAAACTTCACCATAAACTGTTCTCTGCAGAAGCAAGCAGCCCGACACAAAAATTAAATCCAGGGTTTTTCAGAGATTACTGTGGAAGCCTTCATGAGCATCTGCCCACCGCCAGCAAAGCACCCCACAGTTTTCTGGCCACCCTGGTCCAGCTTCAATGTACACACAAGTACTCTGGCTCCGTGCCTGCAGCAGCCACCCTGCCTCAGCTCCTTGCTGTGTCAGGCTCCTCTGCTGCTGTTGCTGTCACAAGTGTGCAGGGAGTTTGATTTGATGATTGCAGCCCAGGCCCAGCAGCTGTTTCCAGGCCTGCCTCAAACCTGCCCAAAATCAATCTGTCCGGGAGCCCTGCTCATGACCAAAGGCCTTGCTGCACTGCATGCTGTTAAAATTTAAAACAAAAAACAAAAAACAAAATATTAAAAGCTCACCCCTTTACAAAGAAGGGCCAGAGAGTCACAGAGCCAGAAGAAAAACACGAGGAGATAATACAGGCCAAACTCACTAGACCACTTGTTTAACTGATGTTTATATTCCACAGTACTTTGTTAGCTTGGACAACAACTGTCAGGAAAACGGTTTAAAGACTTGCTCAGATGATGCTAGAAAGCCTTCCCTGAAACACAAAGGAACTCTTTCCCAGAGCTAAGCCTCGATGACAGTGTTTCCTCGGTGGTGTTTGGTGCTCGGCCCGTGGGCCGCGTGTCCCGACGGTGACGGCCAAGGCCGCTTCTCTCCAGCTTGGGCACGTGAGGGAAGTGTCTGACAGCGCCTTGCGCACACCCAGTAAACCACAGCACAACCTCACAACAACAGCTTGATCTTAACCACTGAGCCACAGCCTGACACCTCCCATGACCATTTCCAACTCTCTGAAGACAGTGAAGAACATCTTATGCAAAATATCCCTATCTGGAACCCAAGATCCAGGGATCGTGTCTCATGCTGGGTGTTAACAGCATTGGCCTTGTGCAATCATCCCCTGCACCATGTTTGTATTGCCAATAATGGACCAAGTTTTCAAAGCCAGAAAAAATTCTCCCAAAACTCTGTATTATTTTCGGAATAAAAATATTTGTATCCACACCACACCTTGACTCCACAGTGTTGCAGTCTTGAGGACAGTTTCACGAGGGCCACTCATCAATATGAGTGATGCAGGGACTAAAAACACCTGAAAATTCTTTCCCATTTACTTAGTTAATCCCTACAGGGTTTATTTCTTCACTAATTATTCTGAATGTCCTCATATCAGCCTTAAATTTTAACAGTATCTTTGGCTATTTTCCTGGTTTTAACTCCATTAATTACAACAGTAGAAAATGTTTCTTTTCTCTCTTCTAGTTTTACTTCGTCCAGTAAAGTATATTCAGTCTGTTCATTATTTCACATTTTTTGGGTCAGGCTACAAATTTTCATTGTCATATCTTCTATGGTTGTTCAAATTTCTGCATCAGCTTTTCTTCTACCTGATTTTGTCCTTTTCTAAATATTCTGTTAGTCACGTCAACGATTAAGTTTCCAATAACATGATGAGTAAAAGCAGAGCAGGCTGGGCTGCGGGTAACAATGCAGATCACCAGCCAAGTCCAGAGCAACAAGGCTTTCTCTTGCAGAAAATGAGTTTCTATCTTACAGAACAGGGCATGATACACAGTATTTTTTTTTTGCCTCAATTTTCAGTTGCACCATTTTATGTGGTCACAGAGACAACCACTTTTTGTGAATCTGAGGGCTTGTCTTAGGGTTTTCTTAATATTCATGTTGTCCTCTGACACTATGCCCACAGCCAGCTCTTCTGAAAGACCACACTGTGGCCACTGTCCTGGTGTTTATGTGTCAGTGTGTCACGCTCTGCTGCTTCAAATTCCTATCAGATTTTTTTGTTTTGTGGATCATGTAATCATTTTGAAACTTGTTTCCAAAAGAAACAAGGTTTCTAGTCTTTCCTCTTCCAGCGTCCTAAACTTCAGTAACAGCACCCAAAACAGTGATTTTTTTCTTGAGTTTTTATTAATACACAAAACCTGCTTAATGCTAAATATCCATTTCAAATGGAAAAAAAACCATTCCACTTGCAAAATTAATCTTAGGACCCAGCAGCATTCAAAAATTGCTCCACGTTTTTAAACAAAACCAGAATTTTAACATCTTTTGCTATTAAAATAAAAGTCTCTAGAAAAAAAGATTTCCATTTCAAATTTTCTGATCAACTCTACTTCCTATTCTTTGCATTTTTCTTCCTGATATGTCCTATCATTTATAATATACAAAGAAGTTTATTCCTCTTTCCCCTGTGAAAACGGAAAGCAATCCAATTAATATTTTCCCCAAAGCCAGGCCTGAGTGTTGTAGTAATATGAGACCACAATTTGCCATGCTACTGCTGATCTGGCCAGACCAGACAGATGTGAACATCCTTCCCTGCACAGCCACCAGTGAGCCTGAGAGTCACCTCCAAGCACATGGGGAGTGCTCTGGGCCACCAGAGGTCCAAGAGATGGAGTCAATTCCCTCTACACTCTCTACATGCTCGGCAGAAGAGGGGAGAACAGACATTATTCTCTAGTCCTACTCTGATCCCATGAAATCGTGGAAACTCAGTAGACTGAAGGCTTGTGAGGACACAAGATAATCCAGTTAGCACATTCTGGGATCTATGTCACACTATTTCACATTCACAAGTAAGTGTTTTCACCAATTTTAAAAGAAAAATAAACCAAAGCACTGATTTGAGATAGAATCCTAGGACCGACTGTTTTAAGATCCATGCCTGAATGAATACTGCACTAAACTTTTTCATTCTAAATTCAGAACTGCTAAGTGTCCCCACATGTTCTTAGGCCACAGTCACAGTCTCTGGTTAGGACTTATGAGGAGGGCTATAATGTAAGAAAAATCAATATTGTTATTTTAAAATGTTCAGCCATGAAAGAACAATCAACGGTTGAAAAGACCAGGAACAATCAATTTCAATGAGCAGTTCATATTGGGTAACAAGGCAGCACAGAGATAGATAAAGATCGAACTGATAGGAAAGAATATTTAGAGCATTAATTAGATACACTAGAGCTTTATGCCCCCAGAAGAGTTTTTAAAAGAAGACACTATCTTAAAGTTTCACATTCCATTGCAGAATTACATCCATCAAATAACACTTGACAACTGTGACATTGAAAACTATTTTCTTTTAAAACAATAATAATTTGTTAAGCTAAAGCATATACTGCTGTTTGGATTCTGTGGGAGCATGTAATGTCCTTTCTTAGGCTCTCTAGAGGAAAGTTACTTGCATGTCTAAGTAAATAAGTGCCTAAATCTATGGCAAAGTAAATGACACCTTCCAGTTAGGATTCCAAGCCGGTGCTGTCATAAGAGAGCCAGTATGAGACTTTCTTAATGTGGAGGTCCTGAACGCCAAAAAGGCACCTGACCCTGTTTTCTTGTTCTTCTATAGGAGCACTTGGAATCAGGTACCCGTTTTGGTTTTAAGATGTACATACATACATGAGTAGATGTGTGATATGCCCATTCCTTGTCATGGAAAACTAATTTATCCCTTACTTCAAAGGTTTATGGGAGAGTGTCAGGAGAATAAAAACAAACAAGACTTACAACCCCAGAACCCAACCTGAAAGACCCACAGCAAACTAGCTAATGGCAGGAATGTGGAGAGCATCTGTAAGGTGCACATTGTTGAAAATGGGACTAAATTTAAAAATGGAGAGAAAAGGTAAGGGAGTACTGGGGGTTGACGTCTCCAACATTTTAAAATGTTCTCTGCAATAGTGTGACAAGTTGACACCGATCCTTCATTAAGGCTTTGATTTACCTTTGACAGTGTCAGACAGCCATTAACAGTCTACCCAAAGATAAATCAAAGGTGTATAAAATATTTTTGGTCCAGAGTAAAACTAAAAGTGTATTTGTCTACGCTAGAACAGCAGTAAATATACCATTAATTATTCTTCTTGGCTGTATTATCTAGGGCTCTTCAGTCAAGATAAAGTTTGAAGGACAGAGAACACTGCCACAAGCAAGAATCCAAAGTCAGCATTTTGTCCAATTTCCTATTAATTTGTCATGGAAACAGTATAAAAATTTCCTAAAACATGCCTTGAACTAGCAGAATATGTACATTAAGTGCTATATTTCACCACACCAAGACACTAAACAATCTTTCCCTTCCTTAAACCCACTAACCTCACTTGGCAGAGCACTCATTTATCTTGTGGACATACCGAGAAAGAAAAACCTGAGTGAAAACCACTACATATTCATTCTGTCTCAGGGAGAGAAGGACAGAAAGGTGATTTATATGTTGTACAGCCCTGTTAACATAAGCAATAGTATCTCAGTGGAAATTAAATAGGAAGTAAGAAAGCTTTCTTATGGAAGTAAAGAAAGCATGAACTCAAATTTGCTTTTCTATTGAATTAAAACTTGTCAGAATTTGAAATTTCTTTTGGTACCAAATTTCAAACTATTGTTTGTGCTTGAATTCCTGAAACAGATGGAAAATAAAGGAATATGAAACTTTTGGCAAAAATAAAAATAAGAATCTGACATGTTACTTAGTTAATTTCAAACCCTGCTATTATGAAGGGCTTTCAGCATTTCTCCCAGCCATAGATTCAGAGTATTAATTCAGACAGTGTACTGGAGATTTGTACTTCTGTCTGTGTCTACAAAAATAGACATAAGTGATGAAAGAGAGGGGAGCTTCCCAGGATGAATGAAACAGCAGCAAAGGTACAAGGAAAAACACATGATAATTGGTCAAATTCACAGTTCCTGTCAGTCCACAGCAGTGAATCCCTGGCACAAACGTTGGCAAGATCATTCCAGCACTGACTGTGGCGACTGTGCAGCACCTGTTCGTGAGGGCTCACAGCAGTGCCCTGGTCACACCTGAAGGCACACCCACACCCACAGGGCTGTGCAGTGCCAGGGCTGCCCCGAGCTGATGAGATGCCTGGCTGGGCTTTCCCTCAAAGGTCACCACCTTTCTGTAGTGCTGCAAGGCGAACTGCAAAGGGTTGTGAGTGGCTTAGGTGAGCTTAAATGAGCCTTTCAGGTGCTGATGTTCATTTCTTTGACCCTGTGTGCAGTACTGCAGGTTCTCCCCTGTTGACTGCTGCTGCACAAGGAGTAGAAGTCTGATTTTTATTGAGGCTGATGGCATTGCCTGCAACCTTGAATACCCTGAAAGGCTGGATCCCAGTCAGTTTTGAAATTTGTCCTCTTATTTGGAGGTACTACCAAATTAGATACATTTTAGGAAGCTAGGCCAGATGTTCTGTCACCATGGGCAGGGATAGGGATGGCCAACGCATGGGAGGGAAGTTTTACCCATGGTGAGTGTGGAAATTATAAGTGACACAGTTCAGAGGATGAAGAAACACTCTCAGGTAGTGCCTAGTCAGTCAAACACATACTACAGGGAATAACTCATCCCATCAGCTTATTCCATCTACCACATGTGCCATCACAACCCACACACAGGGTAAGAGCCAGGGAAAGAAAGCGTGGGCTTCTTGGATGGACCACATAGTTCAGCAGAAACTGTGACAAAATACTCAAATGGGCCTAAAAGCCAGGCAGGAAGTGAGTGTCTGCCTTCTTGGCCAAGGACATCTCAGCTCCTTTAAACCAGAAAAATAAACACACTAGCCATTCAGTTGTTGTGTTTACAAGAACAGTAAAAAAAAAAAAAACAAAACAAAA
>VZTH01000563.1:32646-76594 GCA_013397815.1 Aleadryas rufinucha
AGTTGTTTTGTTTAAAAAAAAAGAAAAAAAAAAAAAAACAAAACAAAAAACAAAAACAACAACAACAAAAAAAAAAACAACAAAAAAAAACCAAAACAAACAAAAAAACCCCAAACAAACAACAACAACAACAACAACAACAAAAAAAACAAAAAAAAAAAAAACAAAAAAAACCTGAAGCACTTGGGAAAGAAAAGAGCTCTTTGGTAAGAGCTGGATTCCACAGGAGTTAATTTGAATTTCCTCAGCCAGCTGGAGCCTGGGGAAAGCTGATTTTCCAGTGCCCTGCCCCTTGTAGAATCATTTACACTTCTCAAGTGGATGTAAAACCAGCTACAGACACTAACAGCACCATTTAACACCCACTTTGCAGAGGTGTTAATGTCCAAAGTATAAGGTCATGGAGAGCAGGACCAAAGACATTCAATCAGGAGCGACTGCTGAGGAAGTGCAGGCTCCTCTCTCTCCTCCGGGGACCGACAGCCGGGGCGCTCTCCCTGCTTCCCTAACACTGCACGCTGCGATGGTCACCGAGAACCTGTCACAGGAGGTTCCTCCGGGCGGGTGTCACTCGTACTGGGGAAAGGGACCCTGCCTGGCTCCCTGCAGGGTCACTGGAACTGGCCCCGGTGCCTCAGGGACACTCTTGTGCCGGAGACTGAAGCTCAGTGTTTCCCACCACCTTCCCAGCCGTTTCTCTTTCCCCAGACCCCTGTGAAACTTGTTGTGTATAAACCATGAACAGCATTGCTAAATCCTACCTTCTAAAAAGAAAATCTATGGTGGTTCTTCCTCCTGGTCTCCTCGTATGTTTTCATGAGGGTTAGAGAGCACAGAGCCAGCTGAGAGCAGGGGAGGTAGAGAACAACATTAACGGGGAAAAAAAGATGATGGGAAGCCTCGCATCTACAAATATAGTTCCCAAAGCACATAATGAAAGAAAGGATTGAGACAGAAAGAGAGAAGGAGACAAAAGATGAAAATATACCACAGGTGGAGAGAACACTGAAACCACTATCCAACCCAGTGCCAAAAATCTCAATTAAAAGGTGACAGGTGTGTAGCCTTGTTTTAAAGGAGAAGAAAAAGCATCATAAAAGAGATGTTGGTAGGTTTAGAAAAGAAATGCCAAATGTGTTCAGCCTTGCCTTTGAGCAATGTTTCTTTTCGGTTGTCTCTTGTTTTTGTAAATTTTATTTAGTTTCCTGCAGTTCCCTTGCCAGGTCTGTGAGTGCTGGCCATAGATCTGAGAGATGTTGGCCCATCTTCCCTCTAAGGGCTGCTCAACTTCCCTGCTGTGCTCAGGGCAGGTTACTTGTTCCCAAGCAAGACAGGCCCCTCTGTGCTTTAATTGCTTCTCAGCCACTCTGGCACCAGCTGAGGTCACTCCGAGTGACTGTGGCAGAGAAACAGTAGCAACTCCAGCCAGTGGTATTGTGATGGCTTTCAAACTGCAAAAGGAGCAGACACCCAAGACAGAGCACCACAGGCACCTTTCTATTTCTAAATAAACTTAGAGCAAATACAAGTGTAAAACTCAACTGTTGCTTTTTATGGTCTTGTCTCCTTTTAATTTAAATCTCTTCTGTTTAAGAAACAATGGTGTATATAAAAAGTGTTTCTGCAGTGGCAAAGAAGGAGAATACATATATTTCAAATAGGGAAAAGCCTGAATTCGCCCCATATTTATGCTTCCTGATGCATTTGGCAATCCTTCCATTTCATTCCTTCTCTGTTCAGATGCTGCTGTGTCCAGCAGTGGTCAGGCATGTCATGTGGAGTAAGGTGAATGTTGGAAGTCACCATGGCAAGTCTTTAGAAATGAGCTAGGACACAGGACTTTGTGAACTGTTCCACTGAAGAGCACAGACAGCATTCTGACAAACTGACAGAATCTCTTTTCCTCTTTTAGGGCTGGAGAAATCCCTGTAAAACAGGATTCTGTTAATTTCTAGCCATCCCTAGGGGGTCTTCATATGAAACATAGAGCCTGTGAGAAAAAGGCTGCACTTTGCTTTAGAGGATGAGTCACTCTGAACATCTGTGTCAGGCTGGGGAGAGGAAGAGGAGCAGGAAGAGGTAGCAAAGCTCTCCATCCTATATATGGGCCCTGTCAATGGGGTTGCTGCTGAGCAGAGAGGCTGTGCCTTGGGGAACCAGGTGACTCCTGGGGCAGGGAAGCACTTGGAAAGCACTTTCTGGATCATTCACAGCCTGTCCCAGAAGCAGCTCCTGCTGAAGACAACCAGAAATTTCCCCCTGCAGTGCATTTCTGCATACAGATCTGTACAAACATGGATAAGACTTTTTTGCATATTAGAGGCAGCTTTTTTTCATTAAGAGAGAGAAATATGGTCTCAGTGCCATAGCAAGAACATTACTGTTTCTTACTGGGATCTTTATTAACTACTTGCTTACTTATTCTTGGAAACCTTTTCAAATTACAAAATGCCTTCTTAAAAAATATCAGTGGGGATGTCTTAAAAAAGTTGTGAAATTCTGCAAGAGCTGGGTTTTACATCCTAATGGGACTAAAGTGTTTGTCTGGAAACAGGAAGATTATGCTTACTTTTAAGCAGATTTTTTTAGAGCTTTATGGAGAATGTGATAAATGGGTCCCTCTCCCATTTGAGAATATTCTGCAAAAGGAGATCTTTGAAGGGGGTGTCTTTGAAGTGAGCATCTGCCATCCTAAACTGTGAAAGGTGCTTAGGCAAAAATTTATCAGCACTTCAGAGAAATCTTATCCTAAGGATTTAGTTGAGGATGGCACTCGTGGCATTAGATGCAACCAGGCATGACTAGCAAATACTAACCTATTAAAGCAATTAATTCATTTCCTCCAACAAATGGTGGGATTAAAAATGTGCCCAGGGAATGCTATAAATATACATCTATGACTTGACTTTTCTTCCCAGGAATCTCTGGCTAATCCCTAGTGAATAACCTGTCTCTAAACTTAAACCATCAAATGAAAATGAACAGCCAAATATTTTAAACTATTGCTTTTTATTATAATTACACCGGAGCACAAATAAATAAGCACTAAATTATTGTAAAATATTGTCAATGCACTAAAGAAAGCAGAATTGATCTTCAAACAACATCTTATTACTTCAGAAGTATCAAAGTACATTTAATTACATCTTACCTAAAAAAATCAAGTACAAAAATGAAAAGAAAATTAATATGTATTTATACTGTGTATATAGAAACGGCTAATAATATATGATTACAGTTAGCCTCTAGCTACTCCTTAGTCCTACACAATCTCAGGCACATACCTGACAATTTCTAATGAAATATAAAAAAAGCAACATGACATTCAGTTTCAAGATATTGGTAATGTATTACATCGGAATGAACACAGAATGATTTCATTTTATTTAAAAACCCTGTCATTTAGAAACATAGTGCCATTGTCCACTTAAAAATAAACAACCCAAACCAAAAAACCCCATACTATTTTATACCATTTGCTTTAATTTGTCAAAAGGAGCGATAAAGTAGACATACATTGGCTAATATACGTAAACACATTTTTAGTGCAAGAATAACAAGACCTGTGACTTTACTGTGCTTTCTTGAAATCACAGTGCACCTTACACAAATTGCTACACTATAATGTTTAACTTCAGGAGTTTAAAGCAAAATAAGTGCATACCAAACAATTTCATATATACAGTCTCCATAAGTGTGTGTATATATGTGATCTGTATGTATATACAGATTGCATATTTATACAGACTACAGCTTTAATGACCGTGTGTAACTAAGCACTGTCATTCACCCTGTGACACAGAAGCTGCTGAGACAAGAGGTGATGTAGGAATGTTTGACAGCATTGTGATGGCAGCTCTTGGCAGGACAATGTGCCTTTTACTCGAGCAATGGGGTGGGCCAGCAGTCACGGGACAGGGCAGTGGCTGTGTCCTGTTCTGGCTCTGTCCCTGACCTTTGGAAACTACTCCACCTGAGCCTCACGTCCCTCCTCAGTAAGACGGCTCTCGCAAGCATGAGGTTTACTTCACATTTCTAAAGTGCTTTGAAGGTAAGTGCTAAGTTGTATTTTACTTTTTCATGTTGTCGCACTTTAAAACAAAAAGCCATTGTTTCCATGGGATACAATGGAGGTCTGGAAGCACGTGGGCAATTATTTAGGAAGGACAACATAAACAGTGTTGAGCAATAAAAGCAAAACAAGGACTTTGCGGTGGGCTAAGCGTACAAGCAAGTCTGCTTAGGACAAGAATGCTTCAATTCCCTGATCATTATTCCTATTACGTCTTGATATGGAAAGGACATGATATGAACAAACACTACCAAAGACGGAACTGTTCACAATGACACTGCCTTCCCCCAGTGGGTGTGCCCAGGGTCTGCACTGCCAGTGATGCTCCGGCAGCGCGGCTTCAAAGGAACTGCTCCGGGAGGAGAACAGTGACGACAAGGACTGGCAGAACTGACTGAACGCCAGCTTGAGTTTTGTCACCAGTGACTTTGTGCAGTTGGGGAAAAGGGTTGAGCCAAGTATTTCACACATGGATACAGAAAATTCTTCTCTTGCCACATTAAAAGGAAGACAAAGCATGAACACTTGCTGAATAATAAACCTGTTATCTCAACAGATTTCTCATGACCAACAAGTTGTCTTCTTTCCAGGAGATTCCGGAACTTTGTGAGATCTCTGGAGTTTTCCTTCTGCCATTTTCTTTCTTTAAAAAAAAGAGAATAAGCAGAATATACAGTTGGTGTCTTTTGGATGTAAAATGTTCAAAGATTCCCTCACAGCCTCTGGGTTTTTTCATGTCTTCTGTCATTTTGGCTATGAGGGGGGTCTTCAACTCTGCACTTCAATTCTGTGCCTATTCCAGCCTTTGTATATTCATAACACACGAATATTTAACGTATGTGGATATATACGTATGCACACATCTATGGGTATATACAGATACATGCATATATACATGTATATGTGTGTACACATATGCATATATACATATACAATAATGCTAATATACATACACACATATAAACACACACTTCATCTTTTACAGAAATCTCAGTTTGGACATCAAAATATACATTAGTTAATTAGTTATAAAATATTTAAAAATTTTATTTCAGAGGCTGAAAAGAAACTACTACTGATAAAGCATTACTGAAACTCAAACTCTAGCAATATAGATTACAAAAACCTTCTAAAATTTGTTATTTTTGGTCTTTTTTGATCAGCAATTACAGCTGTGGCAATGCTGTCAATATAATTTCAAAGAAAAGCCAATATAACAAGAAGTTTCAAACAACACACCTTTTCTTCTTGGCAAATATAACATTAAAATGATTGTTTTAAAGAGGGAATTTTGTACTACCAAACTTCAGACACAAAGATAGAAATTTTAATATACAAAATATATGCCATAGATCTTTTTTCCCCCTACTCCATCGCAGTACAAGTTTCCCTCGCTCTCAACAGATCCTTTTGGAAGATATTTCACTGCACAGATTTCACCCTCATAATCAGTATAAGCCATCTCTTTCTCCCGTTAAAACCAGGAGGTCATAATTCTTTGGTCATGACATAATATTCTGTTAAAATGGGTGTAATATAATACAGGATTGCAAGCCAATTCCAGAAGCAGCCAGGAAGAAGAAATGGCATAGCCAGGAGAACACGTTATGTGAGCTTCTGCTTCAAAACCGCATGAAATCAAGAGGGATTTCCCAACTGCCTTTCAAGGTGTCTGAATTCCAGCCCACAGAAACAACACGAGGAAATCTGACACAGCGTAAGTTAGGATGTGTTGCTGGATTAAAAAATAATAAACATGTAAACAGATTTTGTCGCCTTTATTTTCTGGACCGTCAGTAAATGTGGACAGGGACGGCGGCTGCAGTGGCACTGCCTCAACCCACTGAGCGACTGGCTCTCTCCAAGGGCTGCACAATGCTTAGTCACAGTGAACCATGGTCTCTGCTAATCAATGGAACGTCATCAAGGAAGAGATTCTGTCGCAGGCTTTGCTGCAGAAAATTTAGTTCCTTGGCCAAATCATTTTAGTAACTGGTTCATGTAAAACCAAGGGCAATTTATCTGGTTAACATTATGGGAAAACAGATGCAGAACAATTAATATTTTAAATGCAACTTGGACACCCACATTGAGCACTTGTAATTTCAGCACTTGCAGGTTTGCTGTTTCCCACCAGAACTCTCTCCTTTGTCCATCCCTCCCTCCCAAACTAAGGACATCTAACAAGTACGACTCTAGTTATCTTCTACAGCCCTAGCACCGAGTTGTTTTGTACATTGTCCTCTCCAACAACACGTACAACCACATGCTTTTGTACAGAGGCCACATCTAGGCAGGTCAGAGAAATAAAATGGTGGCGGCAGGGGTGGGGGTGAACAGTAGAATAGAACATAGAAAATAGGTAATAAAACAGTATAACAGCAACATTATATAGTAAAATTCTCCATAAATTTTTGAATTTTTATATATATATTTATATATTTAAACAGTGTATTAGTTTGGGTGTTTTCAATATATTGGCGAAATATTTACATTTTGATATCTTCTGGATCCAAAAAAATCCTGGATAAATATGTATGCCTTAATCCAGTCGGAAACTTAAATCTCTCTCTTGATTCACAGGTGAGCACTGTACCGGTGTGTTTGCTCCTAGGAAGTTCACCACCTGTAGGTAAGTCTTAGGTTAGAGCCTTTGCCTTATTAAGAAAGCAGGCTACCTGTGCTCGGTGCAACACAGTGGAGAAGGCATCCTCCACAGGCCTGTCAAATTGCAGTGTCCCAGAAAACAGTTTGTTGTTTGGAATAAGGAGGAGGGCTGTATTTCTTGGTCCCGGCATTCTTTTTCCAACTCGGCAAAATAGGCATGCTGTCCTGTTTGCAGAGTCCTTTCTCCGATTTCTGTCGAGCTTTGATTTCTTTGCAGAGGCAACGTTTCTTTTCAATCATGTCCAGCATCGTATGGTCCCCTTGCAACCACTGCATGCACGTCACCTATTGGGGGAGGTGGACAGAGGAAGAAAAGAAGGGGCAAGGGGGGAAAGAGGAAAAAAACGTACAAATAACTGTCTTAGTCATAGATTGAATATGCTTTCTTTTTGCAAAGTTAGCTTACTCTTATTTGAAACACTCTAAACTGATGAATAAAAATTTCTATGCCAACAACAGAAACAGAATTAGTCTTTATTTCTAACTACTTCTTTAAGAAAAAAAAGGGTAATAAAAGATCCCTGTTTTAACTTCTCCAGAGCACTAACAGCTAATAAAGATAAATGGTTTTGGCTATCTAGCACTGGTTGAATTTCAAACGATAGAACAGATCTTAAAAAGGCACATGGATCTTAACAACATCCTTAAGTTGTGGAAATAAAAAATTCTACACACTGAAACCCACGTTTTATATTGCTTTCCAAATCCAGTCTGTCACATTAAAAGCAGGGTGTTAACATTTCTGAGTATCAAGCTAAATAAAACTGTTAAATTTTGTTAAAATGATTTAATGAACTCCATGCGAATTCTATGGATTAACCTATCCTACTCTGTGATATTTCATTAACTGGAAGGCACCAAGAGTTTAGAAACTCCATGTTTTCATGCATGTGGAATACTTGAGGACATGATCCTGATCCAAAAGGGGACGTTAGCATATGTTTAGCTGTAAGTACATGTCACAGCCCCTCTGAAGCTGAGAACGTGGCTTCATTTGAGTTCAGTGGGGAGTTCACAATTGAAAATGTTGTGTCTTCAGAGGCTTTAGACTGGAACAGAAATCACTAATAGTAAACTCTTCGGAAAGAGCTTATTGGTTTTGGATGTCACTGTATACCTACAGCTCAGAAAACTTCTTCTCAACAATTACTTTACAAATTTGAAGCGATGTCTTGGGTGTCCCCACATTTATTTCCCGTGAGTTAAGGATTTGTGTGCAAGTAAATGCACATGATATGTTCACAGGGGCTGTCCAGGTACACCTCTGCTCAAATTAACATGTACACCAATACTTCGGCAGCATTTGTGGTTCATGAAGGAAATGTATCTTTATTATTAAGAGTATTTGAATGCATTTAATAATGCATATGCCCTTCATTCACAAGTCTTAGAATGTCAAGAGTGGGCATACACCAGGTCCCTAGAACTGGGGCCTGGTTTGCTTAGAAGCCCTCATAGAAACTTCCTTGGATCTCAGTAGTTTTTGTGTTCAGCTTGAAGCATATTTAGCATTTATTGATAATAAATGAAGCAAATGTTCAGATTCATAGCAGAAAACAAAGCAAAAGGAATAAATGTAAGAAAGCTTACCAGAAAAAGTAATTAAAAAATGATGTACTCAAACAGAAAAATTAATATAATACAGAAATGTCAGTGTTTTTTGTAAAAAAAAAAAGGGGGTAAAACAGGATAAAAGAATTTTATCACAAAACCATGCTTACCTTATACATTAGATAGTACTCTGAGTAAAACAGGTTTAAACCATATTATGAGTTTTGAATTACACAAGTAACTTATCTGCAATGTGTCCTCCTGAATGGCTGAGCCATTTCTTCAGGAATTCTGCTGTGCCTGCTCTTTTACGGGAATACTTATCTTTCATTTCAAGAGTGATCTAACATTGACTGTGGTGCAGGTAGGCATGAGGCACAGCCTCTGCCATGGCCATGAGACTTTCTCTCTTTGGGTGCCCAGGCTTGGTCCAAAACTCCCTGACTGAAGTGGAGGTACTCCCCTCCCACCCCTCGGCTCGACTCCACAGGTGTTTGGAAAGGCTCTACCTGACCCAGGTTTCCTGCCACTCTGCTCACCAGTGGTGGGTCAGTACTTACACAGCAGCGTCTTCAGCTGGGTCCTCCTCTGTGGGGAAGGACAGGGACACAGTCTGCACACAATTCATTACACAAATATTCACCAACACAGCGGCTTCTGCGCTGGGCTTGACGACAACAGCGCTTGAGCATGGATTTGCTCTTGTGGGCACCAGGAAACGCCTTCTCTTTTCTAGCCCATCACGTGACAGGCAGAGTGTGTGCCAATGCCAATCCCCATGGCACGCAGTGTGCTCCGGGCACCAAGTGTCACAAGCACTGCATGCAGCACACGCCACAGCCACCGTGAGAGCGTCACGTCCGCGTCACCGCCCGCTCACCACCGGGCTACACACAGTGCAGTGCCAACACCGTGCCTTGTGGTACTCATCTCCCTCGTTCAAGGAGGTATTCAAGGGGACAGAAGCAGCATTTTGACATGCTAATTTCTAAAATGCCAGTTGTAGCTTCCCAAAGATAGAAATAGAGTTGTAGAATGTATCAGTTACAGAGACACTGCCACCCCCTGCCAAACAGCACCTAAAATATACCCACGAGTAGGCAGCTCCAAAATCCCTTTTTGATACGGCCACCATATTTTGTTATGGTTAGTGAATCATTTACTGTGAACAATTTGAGTTTTCCCACTTTCCCAGACACAGATTTTCAAGTCTACTTGGGATTTTTTAATGCGATTTTTGTTTGATGGCTAAGTCCTTCCTATCAGCATCTTCTTAGGTGTACTGTCCACATGACACAATCCTCTCCTGGAACTGCACTCAACAATGGTGTGTGCAGGGGAAACATGTAGAACTGGGATGGGCGAAGTCATTTGCTAAAACACACCAAGTGAACACATATGATGTTGAAAGGCCTGGGGAAAAAAAAGCTTAAATATTAAAAAAAGCTTAAATATTAAAGGGTTTTTTTTTGTTTGTTTTGCTTAGTCGTTTAGTGTTTAAGTGCAACAGCATGAAGATATTAGGAAGAAAGGTGCACGGCCTCTGGAAGCTGCAGGATGGACCTAAGAGGAAATCCCCATTGCAGATCAATGAACTGCGGAAATGACAATAACCATGTTGCTGATATGAAGTTCCAGACTGTTAACTAAATTTTCAGTGTGTCCTAGACAAATAACAGGCACTGAGGCTCACAGGCCAGGACTCAACCCAGCTGTTTAATCACAGTAAAAACCCTTGATGACTTCAGTAGAGCTATTGAGGTGTTTAAAGCTAATGTGTTTAACACTGCAGTCTTAGGCCTAATCCTCACAGTGACTAAATTGGTGGCACTCACATTTCGTTCCAGCACTAATTTTTTTCACATCCTCCCTCCTTTCTGGCTTCAGCCTGCTCTTCTGGTCATGCACCAGGCTGTTAATACCCCTGCTAAATCATAACAAGGAATTTGTTCAGTGTGAGAGGCACAAAAAATAACGATGTTACAACCTAATTTATGGAAAAAAGTAGAGAATTCAAAGCATTTTACAGCTATACAGCTCTCTTGGGAAAGATCCCATCGTGCTTGAGGAATGGTGCACATACTGCAGCATGTCAGAGCTTGGCTGCAGATGTGGATGTACACAGACAGGAACAAAATGCATCATCACTGGAGGTAACAGCCAACAGGAGAGGAAAACTTGGTTCTGACCAAAGAATCTTGGCCCAAAGCCTGTTCTTACTGAAGAGGGAAGAAAGAGCCAGCAGCTAATGTTAGGATTTTAAGAAGGGACCTCCTGGACATTCCAGGATGTGTATCAGGTACTGTGTCCCATAATATCCTATGGATTACAAAATTTGCTGATTGTACACCAGGCAAAGGCCCAGAAGTTTGGACATTCACCAAGGAGGTGTTGGAGATAGGCTCAAAATCTTGCTCCTAGGCAGGCAGTAAAAGCTGTGTGATAACCAGATGTGTAGGAAGCGTACAGGAAAGTAGAATGGTTGGAAAAATTCTCTCACCTGAATGTGACTGAGTGTAAGAGTAAACAAGGATCTCTGTCAGGTTCCTGGTAAACACACACACCCTTTGATTAGTCATCAGTCTCTAGTTTTCCTTCAAAAATCTTCTTCAAGCAAATGTTTGTGCCAAAATTGAACAGCAACAACAAAAAGTAAGAAATTCCTTCCACTATAAAAAACCTGAGCTTTTCCATACAGTTTCAATCACCAACTTTTTTGCAATCTTTAGGAGAAACCAGTCTATATTGCCAACTTACTTTTACTATTTGCTCTCAGTTTTCTGATTTTTTTATTCCCAAAACATTGGAAGTAAATATTATTAAGATCTCTCATGTACTCTTGGGTTCTGTGTTGGTAGTGCCACGGAACAAGAAGTAATATTATAAACCCATCTTCAACTAAGAAAAAACAACTTTACACATCCTCAAAACAATGCAAAATTAAAATATTTCAAAGTAAAAAAAAGATCCCTTCTGGTGGGTATTTTAATGCTTTATGAAGGTCAGAGAAACAAACTAAACAAAGTAGTTTCGTTCTCTGCAAAGTGAAAATGGCACATTTTTGTGTGTGCCTGCATTAGCAGTGGGCCTGACCTCATATCTCATTGGTCTGAAATTTTGTATTATTCCAGGAAGATAATTAGCAGTCCCAATGGTTTCCAAATATATGTATTGCTTAAATCAGATTGCCCTGAGCTAGACCACAGAACTGTCTTGGAGCAGAGGTTTGATGGGCAGAACATGTCCAGTTCAGTTGCTCTTAGAGGCCAGGACTTGAAGCCAGAGGTCAGTACATGCCATAGTTCTCTGCCACATCAGGATTTACTGGGAAAAGCACATAATCCCAGGGAAAACTCAGAACAGGCTTTGGGGAACAGACAGTGACTCACACTGCGAGGAAGTCCCCGGTGTCACAGCAGCCTATTTCTGTTTCCCATTGCCCTGGCCCTGTCTCTGCCTGGCCCTGGGCACCCTGCCACAGCCGTCACTGTGCCATGACACACTGCACCAGCACCTCCACAAAAGTGCTCAAACTGTGGGTGCTTAAAGCAAGAAAGAGAAATGTAAATGAATATGGTTCTTTCCTCGTTCTTAACTAAGCAGGATAGTTTGGTTTGGCAGAGAGAGTCAGAGATAGAATAAGAATACAATATTATCCAATGATGGATACGGATGGACGGCTACTGATGGACACAACTTTGCACACAGGCTGGCTGTGTTCACCAGGTGTAGAAAACATCTTGTATCTTTTTGTAGATGAATATCCACACTATGAGGTCAGACTTTTGGGCCCTTCAGGAAGTGGACTATTGCTATAAGGAGCACCAGGCAAAGTGCATCAGGACAGGCCCCAAGCAGGTCTGTGCAAGTTCCTGAAGATGTGGATGCTGCTGCAAAACGATATTGTGATACCTGTAAGTTGCATACAAACCAAATGATCCCATGTAGCATAGCCTTTCTGAATGAAAAACACGAGGGCTGTGAAAAGAAAAATCCATGAGCAGGACTAAAAATATACCGTGAAACATCCTCTACACCAGGCCTGGGACTCTCTTTGTTAGCTGTGAAAAATTTTACTTGTTCATGTGTGACATAAACAGCTACATAAATACATGGATGGATAATGCTCTTAGTAAAAAGACATTTTGTGCTACATGAGCCCTACTCATATCCCCTTGTCTCAAATCAAGCCCCAGGTAACTTTAGCCCTGAACACTGGGCAGGCAGGAGACAAGAGGAGAGCAAGTGCCAGGAGCAATTCTGCTCCTCTAAAGTCAGGCCATTGAGGTGAAGTGTGGTATGAGGATAAGGCCATGCTAATTCCCAGTGCTAAGAGGTGTTTCAGGAAACCTGTCATTGAAGGTGCACTATAATTTTTCACACAAGTGCCCGTGAAAATATGTGCTGCTAAAAATGCCACGTGGGAGAAGAAATATTTGAGATATTGTACACAACTCTACTAGTAGTCACTAAGTTTGAAATAGTTGTCAATTTTCATTCATTTTTAGGAAACTTTTCTTACATTTGAAGTGATCACATGATATTTCGTGCTCTGGACACATCTGTGAGCAGGGTGTTCGTTTGTGGTGTATGAACTTCTAATGACCTAAAAATATATCTTCCACTATAGCTTATGTGAGGGCTTTAGACAACACCATATCCCCTTCAGCTGTTTCTCCTCATGATATCTTGGCTGTTAAATTCTTTGCTTGCCTTGTTTTAATGCTGTTGGTTTGTTTGAGGTGAAATCAGAAGCTCTGGACAATAGGAGAGCCCCACAATTCAGTTGTATTTCCATAATTTTTTCCTAGTACTGTAAGTTCCCAATTACTGTGCTGAAATTCCATAGGTTATGGGGCTGAGGAAGTTGCTGTTTGCTTCTGGCCCTCATAAGCATCTCCCTCTCCTGCTGGATGAGCAGAGGGGCTGACTCTTGAAGAATGGGGAAAACTACATCACACATATGTGATCATGGCTGTTGCATAAAAATATCCTTTTCTTTGTCAGAACTGCATAACACAGATAAAATAAAAGCCCAACAGCTGATGTGAGGCTATAAAAAAAGTGATTTTAAACTAACACAAAATACAATGAAATAAAAAAGGCAGCAGGAGGAGATGATTAGAAATGTCTCCTGGATCTGTAAGCAAAGTGGTCTCTAACAGTGCAATCTGTGTGCAGTGCTTCACATCATTCAGCAGAGCCAAGCATGCTGGTTTTTGTTTTGGCAGGCTGCAGAAAGTGAAGAAGTAAGGCTTTCTGAAAGCCACTTACCATCCTCTGGGAGGAAAAGGTACTCCCTCCCTCACGCCTGTCCTCAGACAGGGGTTTCCAAACTCTCTTTCCCACTGAAACTCTTGACGGCACTTTCTCTGGGCAGACGGCTCCCAGCCCCCTGGCCGGGTAAGGTATTTCCATTGGGAAGGTGTGAAATCCCACTCCTAGAAGGCAGTCCTGTGCCCCGGGGGCAAGCGCTGGAGGGCTATGTCAAGCAGCAGCAGTTACTTCGCTATCTGATACTCAGTTTGATGTGCAGGTCCTCTTAGCACACGTTCGCAAAAGGGGAGCTGTCCGAGGCAGGAAGGAGTTCAGCCAGAATCAGGTTTCAGAAAATCTGAGCAGAGAGATCCTCACCCATTTGAAGCCAACAGGAATTTACCATCTGACCTCATGGGTCCAAGAATTTGACTACAGTTTGTTTAAACAAACAGTAAAAACAACCTCAATAAAAATGATTTAAAAATACTTCAGAAGAGCATTTGGAAAATTATGTTGGACAAGATTTCTTTTGCTAACTGTGAGCTATAACCATTGCACTGCCGTTGAATGTTGTTACTTCCAATGGCTGCAAAATCAGTAAGTCAGGATGGAACTACAGGCTAAATCTGCAGTCATTCCCCTCTCTCTGACAGAGGCATTCTGGAGCAATATTGACATGAAAGACAGCATAATTTGGCCCAGGATAGTTACTTGTTCATACAGCTTGGTATTGCTAACTCATTCTCCTGTTACTGTCAAATTCAAAACAACAGTTGATTATTAATACAAAGGTGATTAAAAGTATCAGTATGCTCAAGAACACGCAGGATGTGCAAGGTGAGCTGTGAGAGCAGACACTCTCCATGCAGTTTGCAGTGCCTGAGAACGCTCCCTGGGGACAGTGGACAGCAGAACTGCAAATTCCTTGCTAGGAGTGCCTCAAGTGTTTTCCAGAAGCTTTCCCCTGATGCCAGCAACCACATTAGAATGATCCTGTGCATTTACATACTCACATCACAAGCACAAGTGCACACACAAGGTGTTAAGCACTACACAAACTGCCCTTTCTGATGTTTCATAAATTCTTCTTTTCAAGGGACACAAGATCAATCTGTTTTCCCTCTAAGAACATGGGAAAGAATTTCCCCATCACACTAGTTTTTATTTTAACAAAATGTGTAGGATGGAACACTTTGTAATCTTACCCTGTATATATTTAACATTAAAAGCATTCACTGACACCTGCTATTTCAACCTATGAAACAGCATATGCAACACATTTTAGGGCTCTTATAACATTTCAATTGCTGTGCTTAAGGTTTTGATTTATGTTATTCTGAATTTCTAAACTTCTGGAAATATGTTTTATTTCAAATTATACTACTACAGAAAAAAAATAAAAACAAGAGTTTCTATAAAAATTGCAAAACTAGAGTCCCTAGAAAAACTACACTATCACTCAATGTAATTACATGATGCAGTACCGTAAAAAAAACTATGGACACCTTTTTTCCAATTCAGAAGTCACTAAAAGATTTGACTACATTGTGTTTCACTCTATGGCCTGACTAATCCACCACTTAAAAAGGACTGACAAGATTATTTGGAACTTCAGGAACTCCCAAAGATTCACGATTATGAGCAATTAATATTTATCCTAAAATTAAATTAGAAAACTATTAGTAAACCTTCAGCACCTCTGGTTCCAGACCTCCAGTTTCATGATTCATTGCTTTCAATTACTAAATGTCACAGTTACTTTACACACAACCAGCTCTGCACATACTCCTGTGCCTCAAATTTTGCCCAGTAGCCCTCAGATTATTGCTAAGGCTACTAATAAAGCAGACTTTAGGTGACAAATTCACTGTTCTGCTTTCCACTTTCATATTGGAAATCAGTCTAGTTTTAGATCTGTCTGACCTTGCCTTAATATCTTGTTTGCAAATGTATTCTTTTCATCTGAACTTTATTTTAAATTCCAAACAACTGCCCAAGATGTCCTGCTTGATCACTGTTAACATACTCTGTAAATGCTAGTGCTTTCAAAAGAAGAGCCTGTAAATTAACTGGTATTGGGAATACTGTGTAAAGTCATCTCATGCATCTCAGTGGATCATCACAAAGTGCACTCCTATTGAGATCACTCATGAAAAATCAAAACTTCATCTATGCCTTTGCTAAGGAAAAAATGCAGAACTCAAGCAACCCACCATCATACTTCCTGTCATTCACTGTAAAACAGAAAGGAAAATACAATATTGTATTAGGTCAATCACAGGAGGGACAAAGGACAGACACTTTTGCTAGAGTTCGGTGACACAAAGATCTCCTGTGTATTGCATTTTGCAGTGCAGCAGCTGCAGGGTAACACTGTCATGGCCCAGATTTCCTTGGGGGGTTACTAACCCATTCTCTCCAGCATTTCCCCTTGCTGGAAGACTACACACAGCAGGGTGGTTTGAGCTGTGACCCCAAAGACCACTACAGCTGGCCCTGCCTATGGCTGGGTAGCCGCGCCCACAGCACAACTCACCTGCAGTTAGTGTTTCTTACTCTCAATCATGGCAGTTTTGAAAAACTGCCAGATTCCAAATCTCATATGGAGACGAACAGCCCTCCCCCAGTGCACTGAGAGGTGGCGTGGAGCAGTGAAAGCTGCTGTGGGCAAGGTCCTTTCCTCCTCTGGATCCAACCCCTGTGGACTGCAAAAGCTCTCATGTGCAAGGGCGCTGGAGGCAGCCGGGTGCATGCTCCAGATACTGCTCTGACCAAGAAGGGCCCAAAAATAGAGAATGGAAGAATGAAAGTGAATGGAAACAAGACAATAAATTTGTAAGACCTAAGAACTGCAAGAAAGAGGACATTGAAACCAGTTCTAAAGTCACAAAAATGTGACATGTGGGGACACCACAAATTCCATCAGGTTCCCCATTTTATTGGACCTCATTGTTTCCAAACTATAAAAAAGCACATGGCCTTCAGCACTATTTCTGTTGAAGTCAGTACTAGAACTCAAGATTTAACTAACTTTTATTGCTGTGACAGGTGAAGAACTTCACCACACCCGTTTACCAGCAAAGCTCCTAAGTTATATTTCTCTAGCACTTTCAAGAAAATGGCAAAAAAAAAAAAAAATTAAAGAAATATAAAATTAGCAAAATAATGTATGGAGGGAAAATGCCTCAGTTTTAAAGTTGCTTTACTTTAAAGCTGTTTTACTTATGAGAAATTTCGAAATATGCTCTTACATTTCTCCATTTTTGATACTGAAACTGAGTCAAAGATCATTGTCTTAGAGTAAATGCCATTTCTCAAATATTGTACTGATTGTATGGAGGGAAAATGTTCAGGAAAACATGACTAAAAACCAACACTGAATGTTCAGAGATGAACATATTCTTGTAGGTGGTCACAACTCCCTTTTAAAAATGTGTAAAAACATTATTAAAAGACATATATCATCATTAATCATTAATTTCTAACTCCAATTTGAAGTGCAGTTAATCAACAGTTGCTAAAGTCATAAACCATACTGAAAGTTTCTAAAGAATACAAAGATGTAAGAGCCTGCCTCAGTATGAGATACCACATCTGATGTTACCTCGCAGCAACATCATGAAAGGTGATTTATATCAGGAATGGCTAAACAATATAGTACCCAAATCTAATACAGACATGATTTCCTGGCACACAGAATGGCTGAGATAAAGCAAGAGACTCAGACTGGCATCCGTGTGCTTTAGGAAATGGGATTTATTTGGTTCAGAGATTCCCTGTACCTTGCTTCTGGTTTTCTGTTTAAAAGGAATCTCTGAAGGGGTGGTGCTGGCCAATACAGTGTGTGAATCAGCACTAACATACTAAACCAGGAGCAGCAGCAATAGTGACAACACATAACAAAGAAAACATTGAGCTTCTTGTTAACCCACAGACACATATCACCTGTAACATAAGCAAACAAACTCAAACAGCTAAAAAGTGCTGCTTTTCTCCAATTGTGTCTATGTTTTAAAGTTTGGTGCCAAGAGCCATGCTCTGACCAATGTTAATTTTAAAAATGCATATTGCTATTTTCTTTCTTCATTTTTGTTCTTTCCTATTGGGAATTATACAACTGTCATTAGAAACACCAGACAGCAAATGTGCTTTTCCAGACTGTAAAAAAAGAGAAGGTTCTCAGTATTTCCTGCATAAAGATCTGTTTTCTGAGATTTTTCTGAGTAGGTGCTGCCACGCTGCTGCAGTAACTTATTGCACATGGAGACTGGTCCAGCTGGATAAGCTAGTACAATGATAACATTAACTGTAAAGGGAGAAAACTTATCACTCATAGGTCTCATAGAGAAACACAGATGATGGTAATTTAAGCTTCAATTCAATGGATAACCTAAACACATGCTCAACTGGAAAAAGTGTATGTCGTCTCCCTGACTTACAGAAATACTTTACTATTTAAGATAAGCCAGTGCTTTGCTGCCTCAAGGCCGAATAAGAGAGCCTACCTACAACAGCTGTGTGGTGATTCATTTTACATAGGGCTAATAAATGACTGTTAGCTGTTTTAATAAATGCCTAATCAATTGGCAATTATATTTTGATGTGAAATGCAAAGGGTAAGAGGTCTGACAAATAGTCTGCAATGCTCCCATAAAATCCACTAATAAAGTTGGGTATTTTTATCCATTCCTAAGGCTCATCTGCACTGGAGAAACTTTCTTTCCAGCCCAAGGCCCTTCTACATCCAGTACCTATTCATGTAAGATGTTATGGATGTGAGTCACCCCTAGATTGACAGCAAGTCCCTCATGTGAATAGGGCTGGGATGTGCAGCACAAGGGTCCAGCTGGTTTAGGGCATTTCTAAACCTTGGAGCACCTGACCTGTATAAGATACAGACAGCCAAAACTACACAGAATGAGCTGTTTCCAAATATTTTTCACCTACAGAAATCTGCCAGGAGAAACACCAATATATTTGCCATTTTGGATCTGAAAAACTGGAAATCTTAAAAATTAGTAAAAAGAATAATCTTTTAAAGTTCTCATTTAAAATACATGACGTTTTTATTTTCATTGTTTTAACAAGACAAAATGAGAATAAAAGTAGGTTATCAAAAGTGGGTGCTGGCATTCATACTTTTTTTATAATTGACATACACATAATGTATATGAATAGCCACACATTTCTAGTGAAAGACTATGAACAAACACACGTACATATACAGAGATATAGAAACGTCCTATACATACATACATGAGTGAATATACATATTTATGTGCATACAGTATACAGACGAGATACTATACAGGTACAGTCAGTGCAATATACTGTATAAGGCTACACAAACACCGAGAGAGTCTGGTGGGGTGGTGACAGCCATGAGAACAAAGCCTGGATGGTTGTGACTCAATGCAGACGGTGGGGACAACCTGGCTGCTCTGTGTCGTGTTTTATGCGTCAGGCACACGCAGTTCCAACAGAAACATGGTACAATACACTCAGCTCAAAAAAGGAGGACAAGTGGGAGTGCATGGAGGAAACTGAAATGCGTATGAGCAGACAAATAAGGCTGTTCTACCTAGGATACAGAATGTTTGGTTCATTTACAGAGAATGCCTATATATAAACCCATGCTTTCATGAATTCATGCCATTTTTATTTCTATCTTTTCCTTTAAGAATATTATAAAATTCTTGCCCTGAGTTAAACATAAATACACACAGAAAAGGGGGTGGGGAAAAAGGAAATTGCATGCTTCTGTTTTTTTTTTTAAATAAATTTTTAACCAAGGCACAATGTCTTCAAGAGTGTTTGCAAGACCGTTTGAAATAAACTTAGCAAGTGCTATTGTTCTGGGACTGTGGCAAAACTAATTGTTTGCATACAAAATTCTCAAAACAAGTTTTGAAGTGAATTTACAAGTTTTAGAAGAGAGTAAGTAAATTTATTACATATGCCTTAAAGAGAGATTCCCTGAAGAGGAAGGAATGCTACCAATGCTACCAAATTATATTATTTTACAGTCAACTTATTGATGTTTGGACTGAAATTATTTCACACAAATGACATTATATATTTGTTTAGCATTAGTTGTTACCTATTTTTAGTAGAACCATGTACAGTGCTGTAAGAGCAGCTAAAAATGAGATGACGAACTTCCAGATAATTTTTAGTTTCTTTAGTAGGCAGTACAGACAGTGGTCTCACTGATTCAGCGAGCTGCAAGAATCACAGGTCAGACACAATTGCTCAATGGTCACATGAGACTTTCAAGGCTGTATCTCTCCATGTCATTGACCTGCATAAGTGTTTTATTGGAAATATTAGTTACTAGCTCCTGTGGATCCTACTCTGTACACCCATGGTCAAGTCTGACTCTCAAAAGAAAGGCCTGGGTGCAGAGGCCATGCTTCGCTGTTGCCCCCACATTCAAGCACTCAGGCTCCAGAGACACAGTAGTCATCAAATTTCAGGGGCTCTGGAGAGTACCTCAACTTCCAGGGAACAACCACCCACATTGTGCTGCATTGGCTGCAGCATCTGTCCCCATAAATCTCTCTGTTGAGATTTTTCAAAGTGTTGAAACACACCATTTCAACTCTACCAAAACCAGACACAACATAGCAACCCTCTGAAACGTCTGACCACACAGGTGAGATCTTCTCATGTCTGTCCTGTGCCTGTTCAAGAAACTGTAACTCCCAATCTGAGAAACAATGAGGTAAGGACCGTAAAAAAATGTTGAGCGTAAAGTGAAAACCTCATAAATGCCATATTATCTCATTCTTTGTCAGAATTATCATTGCATTTGAAAGGTTTCAGCAGTTTCTGTCACGGAGCTCACCTCTTTTTGTTCTCTGCTGACGAGCTTACAAAGTTCATGCAAGAGTAAGACATCAGGGTAAAGGAATGGGATACTCTTTCTCCTCCTCTCTTCCATCACAGCTGAAATAGTGGCAGCCACGCCGGCACTCGAGGCGAGGCAGGATGACAGACTCTAGGTGTGGTGTTCAGACCAGTCACTCTGTTCCCACATCTGACACCCTCTTGCTGTGGCATTACTTTTTCTACAGCTGATCTGCTTTCACCCATTACTGCCTCCCCCTGACACATGTATCTTGTGCCTAAACCCCCTGCTATGACCTGTATGGAGAGGAAGAGTCACCAAAGCCATGTTGGGCCTTGGGACCTACCATGGCAACAGTTCATGCTCAGATCCACCTGTGCCTGCTGCCCCCCAGGCTGTGGGACAGAGGCTGCTTTGGCAGTGCGGGGCCACACTTAAACCAGAGTCCTGGCAAAGCAAGGCACTGGCGTCTGCTGCATGGCCAACCCAGCTGAATGATGAAGAAAAGATGTTGGGACAGCAACAGCAGGCTTGTCTGCCAGCAAAAGACAGCTTTGACACATTTGCTTCTCATGCCAATCAGTCAGGCGTGCCTTGGAGGTGAGGGATGATGGATGTGGCAATTCCATCTACTTCAAGGTTTGCATTTTCTTTTAATTTTTCTTTTTTAATTTATTTTTTTAATAAGCATTCTCTATTTGCAGTTTGTATATTTAGAAACCATTTGCAGTGCTCTGGACCCATGCACTGATTATGTAAGACCAGATTCAAGCTGAAACTCAACACAATGCAATGTGGAGCCTTCCCCAAAGCATTAACATTCTTGCTGTTGCTCTCATCCAAAATGTTGACAGCATATTTGGCTGGGCTGTCGACAGCCGAATTTTGCCTTCATGTGTGCAAGAGATTTGTCTCTGCAGGAAAACCCCGGAACTGTGGAAAGTAATCCAACTGCTCCCTCTTGTGGGCACAGGGCTCTGCTGCACTTTAGAATGGCACAAATCCCGTAAATCCAAATTCGCACTGATCCTTAGCAGTGCGAAGTCCCCGGAGGGCTGTGTGACACTGCAGGACACAGCTCATGCCTCATGCCCCGGCACTTCTTTCGAGGTGGTGGCAGTCAGGGTGACTCATCCTTCACTCTTACGAACATTCAGTCTGAACAAGAAAGTAAAATCCTATGGCTCTGGATGATTCAGGTTTCTAAATACACTCAGGCCACACACTGGTCAAATCCAGACAACTTCTCAAGGTAAAATTGGCCCCTGTCCCATCAGCGAAGTGCCTGTGCCAGGGGCTTCTCTCTGTATCCCATTGTGGTTTCTTCCATGGCTGTCCATCCTCCCAGGTAGGACCCAGAGGACTTCCTTTCTCCCAGCCATTTGCAAAACTAGCATCCACAAGATTCAGTCTATGTCTACATTGCTTTTTCTTTGCCTACACAGACACTAAATACTTCTCCAGGAGAGGGCCATTTGAGAGAGAGACATAATTTGTAAAGTGTTCCAAGTAAGGTATACCTGGCTTTCCACTTTTAGACATTCAAATGCATTTCATTGTATCGGTGACAGAAAACTGTAAAATCATTGTCAGAGATACAGTAGATCACACCCCGAATAGTTTTTGCCCTTTCTAATTTCACAAAAACCAAACCTTAAGCAATTCCTGACAGTCACACACTTACCAGTCTACTCCCACCCGCAACCTCTTACTTTCTCATCTATTACACTGACTTTATGAATCCCTGGGGCAGGAACAGCCTTTGTCCCATGCATCCTGTCAACCAACCCAGAACTGCAACTCTTGGACACCACCACAATCAATATTGTGGCAGATCCTAGTGGCCAACATTAAGAAGGTTTTGGATCCAGTGACTATCCCAAGATTTATTAAATGTGATGGCTAAACATAAGGAGTAATTAAGTTTCTTTAAGTAAATATCTTCTCAGGCAAAAATAGAAGCTACCATCCAAAGTAATAAATAGTGTATAGAAAGTCCAGACCGAAGCCCCACGGGGCTCTGATTATAGAGCGAGCAGCATGGGACTGTTCCCACACTGTGGACATGTATTTTGGATGAAGAAAAAGATCAAGTATCAAAAAGGAGCAACCATAACCTTGGCTCCAGGAGCACGGAGACAGACATCTCAGAGGCATTGCACTGGCTCAAGAGGAACACTTGGCATGTACACTCAGGGGGAGGAAAACGATTGCCACTGTCCCAAGAATTGTTTTGTATGTTTTGCTATTTTATGTCCAAAATACACAATAGACTTTCAGAACGTTAGAAAATTAGAGGAGAAAAGAGGGACAGAGAAAATTATAAGAGTGGCAATTAGCACAGTAGTTAGATATTCCCTTTGAATAGGAATCTGGGACTGAATGTCCCCTGAGATCTTTAACCAGCAGCCCACGGGGATTGTTTTTCCCTTTAGTCCAGAGGGCAAGGATGACAGAAGTTGGTTCTTTCATTGCAAATCCTTGCTCATTATAAGAGTCAAAATAGCAGATTCACCAGAGTCTGATGCTAGTTCTAGGTTGAGACTCACCAAGGAGCGCAGGTAGCACAGACTGACAGTACTGAACGCTGACATGGGTCCGTGCTGTGTAACACACACAAATTCTCTTAATAACACACTTTATTTTTTTACTACCATTTCCCTAGTATTCAAATTGGATGCAGGACTACTTCAGTCCACAGAGTTCTCCACCTACCTGCAATAACTGTATTTCTTTCATACAATGGAAGCTAAAAACAAGTCTGCTGCGATCAGATATGGAACACTGGATCTTGATTTATAGGCACTCATTTCTCAGCAGCAGAATTCCTTAACTGCAGAATCAGGAACCCAGCTCTGCTACTGTGCCCCACAACTGCAGGGTGTTTGCTGACTCTTTGAACTCTTGTACACTACTGCTGGGGAAAATGGCAACTTTAAGCTGAGAATAATAGAAGGGCACAGATGCTTTGTTCATGCTCACAGAGTATTCACTTTCAGATGCACATTTGCCAACTAAAGCATGATAATGTCAATTCATTGGGGAAGTACTTTATCTAGGTGCCTTCAAAAATAATTATAGCCATAATGGTAACAATTTACACTCCCTGCATTCATTAATTACAGGGTGACCACAATGCTTACAAGGCATACAAAGACTATAATATGTTTTGTATTCACAACTAAAGCTAGAGACATTACAAGCTGGGCTTGTGATATTTAATTGACCCAATACAGAGTGAACTTAGGCATGAGACAAATATGTAGCTGTGTTGCTGAAGAGTATTCAGTACTTGTCAAAATTCAATTGCAAATTATTCCTCTAAAGTTTTGTACGTTTCTTACAATGAGCTTATACTGCACTTAAACTGCAAGGTATTGCTCTACTGATGCATGTGAAAAGCAGCTAAATATATGTCTCAGCTTCTTTGTGGTACTTGCCTTCCATCATGATTTTGTTTCAAAATGGAACAAATAGAATAGTTGTTTGGGATTTTTCAGCTGGAGTACAAAATTAAATAATAGTTGCCCTGAAGGTCACACATTGGTTTTAATGCTAGAAATTTTTTTTCACAATACAGTGTATGCATTTTGATTGCATTTCAGTTAGCATCTAAATACTGAGTCTTAAATAAAATATTAGATGAGCTGTTGTGTGGAAGAGTGGGGATTTAACAGCTGAGGCTGGAGCAAGCTCCCTCCTTCTCTCCTTCCCTCCCTCCAGGGCAGGGCAGGAGTGGGGTGGGGTGGCCCCAGTGAAGCCTCTGCTTCCCCTGCAGATGCAGGATGCGGGTGCGGGGTACAGGGTGCGGGATGTGGGACGTGGGATGAGGGATGGGTTGGCCAAATGGGGTGTGCTCGGCCCAGCTCCCTCTCAGCCTGGGGCTGAGCCCCCCTGCCCCTCAGTGGGACAGCAGGCAAACCTCCAGCAGCACCCTGTTTTGCCTCCCTGGCTCTGGTGTAAATAAAGCTTTTCCTAATCCTGTTGGATTAGCCAAACTGTCCATTTTAAACAGTTGCTAAAGTGCATTTTCACCCAGACCACCTCTGGCACGGACCCAAGCGATCCCAAGGGGCTTCCCTCTTGTCCTTGCTCACACACCCCAGTGTGCATTACCCCTGTGCCAGGCCAACAAGACATGAACACGAAGACAAACTCTCCCAGCTGCATATTCAAAGCAGAAAATCAGCTTCTTACTTCCCTACCTACATTGCTACATTCGAAAACTGTGCTGGAAAACTCCTGGTCTCTGCTTCAGCTCTATGAACCTTGGATTTCCATGTGTGTACTGGAGCTCCCTCAGCCTGCCAGCCCCAGGCACCAGCCTCCCCCAGCACTTGGTTCTTCTACGAGTCTTTTATTATTTGTCTACCTAGATATGAATTTAAGGAGCCAACTTGTATCTAAAATTCTTGCCTATCAAAGACACATTCTCAAATATACTATTGTTGGATTCACTTAATTTGATGCGAGACAATGGTCAAGTCCACTCCTGGGAGGCCTTTCCCCTTTGCTATGTTATATTCATACAAATCATAAAATAAGTGAAAGCTGTCCTGAATTTTGGAGGGTAAAGGTTAGTTTGTCCACCTTGTGCCTTCTGTGTCTTGTTTACCAACGTGGTCATGCGGGGAAAGTAAAATGCTGCCTCAACTCGCAGAGGGCTCAGGCAGATACCAGGCAAGTAATGAAATTAGCTGCAATTTTTCTAAAATAGGCCACAAAAAATTTCAGTGTTAATGCTGATATATTTTCTAGCTTTTTCTTCATTCCTTCAATGCATGTTGAGATTCCTTATTTTATAGCTGTCCGTGTATCTTCATTCCCTCCTCTGAGTTATTCCTTCTAATCTCAGCATGGCTTCTGGATTTTACTTTGATCATCTCTGTAAAGTTTAAATCTTCTTTTCTTGCTTAAATTGGAGCTAGATACCACTGCCTGGTCCTCCCCACAAGAAGACACCAAACCTTAAGAGGCATACAAACCCCCAGAATTAAGATAACATACCTTTAGATGGATACAGTGCTATCTGGCCACTGAAAAGCAAGAAACTAACAGGCAGCATGAACAGAGGCTGCACACCTGCAGATAAGGGACACAGTTTTGTGGAAATCTGTCTGAAAATAGGCTCTGCTTTGCAGGAAAGCTAAAATACAAAACTGTAGCTATCAGTATTTTTGTTTTCAAAGAGTGTGTTTTTCTTCAGACCATGGATCTTTAAAACATCCACAACTGTGCTGCTATGCAGCTTAGTACGTGGGATTTTCCAATCACTGTCTACAAATTAACGAAAACAAACCTCACTTTGCAAAGTTCATTCCCAGAAAAAGTCCCAAGATGTTTATATGATCTCTTTTTTTCTTAAAATGGAAGTCAGTGGGGTTTTGCTGTGCTGAAGGCTGTTTCAGAGAGGCATGGCAGTGATACAGAGAGGATTTTATGTACATTAAAACTCTAGATGCAAGATGCTCTGCTCTCCAGCAGAGGGACTTCCACAGTCTGCTTGAAAGGTTTTCTTCTTTTGTGACAGACATGCTCAGTGCATACATACCCTGTGTGTCACAGGGATATCTGAGCTCATCGATGGAATGTAATCCTTTGTTACCCTGAGGTGAAGATGTGGAGAACGATAGGATGGCAGGGAAACATCACTGCATAGCAGTGATACCTGTGACTCCAAACCCTTCTTGCCTTACACAAGTGAACAGTTTTGTCCACTGTGGGTGTCCCCTGGCAGGACTGAGCATTCACCACTGCAGGGTGAAACCCTTGACCATGCCTACTGCAGAAGTCTCAGGTGCCAGCACAGAGGCTCCAGCAAAATGGGTGAGGCGTTATTTACTGGGGCATCTGTGGACCATGTTTACTGTATTTTATAAACCTCACAAAGTGGTTGAATTCTACTGTTTTCTGTCCACTCAGAGGGCTACAAAAGACTTGTTTTCATTTCCATATAAAGGCCAAATACAGATGGACTTTTACTATCTCTAATGTAAATTCACATTACTCTTTAAGATATAAATTGCTTTACTTTCTATAACATTTCTCCATTCCCTGTAAGCTTTTCGTGAACACTGGAGTACCTTTATAGAATGAGAATCAATTAGGTTGAAAAATGCCTTTAACCCAGCACTGAAAAGCCCACTACTAAACTATGTCCCCAGGTGCCACATCTACACATCTTTTAAATACCTCCAGGGATGGTAGGATGGACTCACCAACTTCCCTGGGCAGCCTGTTCTGTTGCTTGACAACCCTTTCTGGAAGAAATTTTTCCTAATTTAAACACATGATATCCTACTGTGTGTTTCTGAGTGTTAGAGCAGGTCACTGACCATTTCCACTTGGATTATGGGGGACTCATTCTGCTCCCCATGTCAGTCTTCCAGCTCAGGGGGCTGGTACCTGGAGAGCAGCTGGTCTTACTATTGAACACTGAGGCGAAGAAGGCATTAAGTACCTCAGCCTTTTCCTCATCTTTTGTCATTATGTTTCCTCCACAATCCAAAAAAAGGATGGAGATTCTCCTTAGACCACCTTTTGCTGCTAACGGATTTACAGAAACATTTTTTATTGTCTTTTATGGCAGTAGACAGATTAAGTGCTAATCGAGATTTGGCCCTTCTAATTTTCTCCCTCCATAACCTCATGACACCCTTGTCCTCCTGAGTTGCCTGTGCCTTCTTCCAACTTTCATAAACTCTCTTTTTTCCCAAGTTCCAGATAAAACTCGGTTCAGACAGGCTGGTCATCTTCCCTGCTGGTTTGTCTTTTGGCACATGAGGATGGCTTGCTTCTGCACGTTTAAGATTTCCATCCCTCCTTTCTTTACAAGACAATACGTCATATCTAGAATACTCCTCTGCTACTTACACCCATCTCTGTAGGATATTTTTATTTAGATATGCATTTAGGAAATACAGATATGTGCCACTTTTGTAGCTGAAAAGTATTCTATACTTCTGCCATTATTATAGTTCCAAGCCCCCCAGCTGACTTCCTCGGCTACTTCCTTAATTTCTTAAACTTTGTCCTTTCATAATCAATAACTTCAGTTCCAGGATGAACCTATGTTTATCTGTTAGTTAAAATTGAGACAACTAATGACTTCATCTGAGGTTGCTTCCTGCAACCAGCTCTTTCCAAATGCCCTCACCATTTCCCAGAACTAAGGACAGAAGGGAGGCTCTTAATCTGGCTCAGCATGTTGGTAAATGTTGGCTGCCACTACACTACAGAATTGTCAGTGCTCTCCATCAGAGACCAGCCACATAATCTCTGCTTATAAGCTCTTTCTTATTTTTAAGTGGTCCCTCTACTGCTTACCATCAATATACCATAAATATATTCTGTGGATACTAACTGATTAATTCTCACAATTCCTACATCAATAAGCAAACAAGAAATAAGAAAATAAGGCATAGGGGAGTTAAATGACAATAGTTACATAATTATCTAATATATGCTTGGAATTATAATATAGGTTTCCTTAGATCAGATCTATATTTAATTACTAAAAATAGTCACCACTTCTTTGAACAGCTGTATTAAAAATGATGGGTTTTGAGAACTCAGTTGCAAATTTGTCTTTTTTTCCAAATTAAACATTTTGAAAACCATCAGTCTGGGATCCATGAAGATTTGAGAAAACCAATTAACACTAATCTGTCCTTTCCCAGATCATATATTCCTGTTTAAATGTTAGCCGTGCCCATCTGATCAACAAAGAGGTGGATAACACAATACGTCTTCTTAATCTTTTGGAAAGCCTAACTGCTCATTATGATGTTGTTAAGGAAAGCAGTATCAATACAATCAATAGCCACAGCACACAAAAATAGATACCCTGTATGCCACAATCTGGCAGATTGAGAATGGGCTAACAGCCCAGCTGTTGGAAACACATTTCACCTGTCATCCATTATTTGCACATTAAGATAGAATAGGTGTTGAAAGAACAATCAATGTTTATATCTGCCATGGAGGTAAGACTTTTGTCATTCCTCTGAAATCAGGGTCAAATCCACACCTTTAAAAATTATGGTATCATAGTAAGTGGCAACATAATAGATAGACGGTAAGAGATTGTCAGCTGGAAGAGAAGACTTAAGGAGAGAAAGCTTGTACTGGTTTTTCTTGTTTTTCATGAAGTCATGACCATACCATACATTATTCAATTAACAAGATCACCCTCCTACAGTCACTTGAAAATTCCTCTTATCATCTTTGCTCCTTTCTTCTGTATGAATTGAGGTGGATTTTTCCCTTCACAGTTTCAGTGAACCCTGGCCGCAGCTTCTAAGAGGCTCATTATCTCTTCTATCACATCAGCTCCTGCTTTCAAGGCTTATTGTTTAGTTCTTAGTATAAACTGACAGGCTAAAATCCCTTCAAAACACCCAAGGTGCCTTTGCCACTGAGTAAACAGCAAAGCATCACGCGTGCTGTAAGACCCATTTAATCAAAAATATATACCACAGGAACACTGGGACACTGAAAACCTTTGGAAGTACAATTACCCTAATTTCTTCCTTAGATGAAGGAACACTTAATGTGTTATTTAAATGGGCCATCATTTTGAATCTCCATTATGGATTTGATTTGCTTCTGTAAAATATGCTTTAGAAATATGCAGGGTTCTCTCAGGCTTCATGTCTGGCAGCGCTCAGAAGAAATACAATCACATCAGTTCATACAGGTTACAGAACTGTAACCTGTACAGACTAGGCTACCCAAATATAACCTTCCTAACAAGTTGCTGGCTGTCTGGAGTGAGTAAATGAACCTTACTCTTGTCGTCTTTGCTTTGGTCAAGACATTACTGGAGCAACTCACCAAGATACAAACACAAATATGTGATTATTGCAAAGCAGTCCCCAGGGAGATTTCCACTCAAAACTCAGTGACATTCAATAGGATTTTGGGGACTAACTCCCTGAAAGCCAGTCAAAAATTCTCCATTGAAATAAGGGTGCCTGTGTGTGCATACATATGTGCATGTGCACATAAATACATCTGTGTTCCTGTCTCCTTGTGCACATACACCCCACACGTACACACCAGTGATGCAGTGCCACAGTGCTTTGACAGAAGCCATTCACATGATGTTTAAGCAAAACCTCTTCTTTCAATTGCTACTCTCAGCTAGTTCTGTCAAACTAACAATACAGGTCTGTGCAACAAAATGTTACAATATCAGTATTAGCATATAAAATAAAGGTAAGTATAGGTTTCCCATGTCTTTATTTCTTTTCCATTTTCTCTCTATCGGAGAAATTTGCCAAACTCAAACACTTTCATTTCTTCCTATGTGGTAGTTTTGTTTCTGATGAGGACAAAAAAAAGTATCTCTGTTTAAGATAAAAGGAGATGTTGGCTCTTTGATTTGTTTTTTTGATTCCTAACAATATACAATAAATATAACTACAGTGGACTATTTAATAGTCCTGTAAGCATTACATGGTCTATAGCTGAAAAGAGTCTAGCTGCCTCAACTAAACAAAACCACTTGCTGTAAGAGCAGTTTTCAGGACAGTGATAAATCACAGTGTAATACAATCATGCATTAAGCTCCAACCAAATGTGAGACTGGCACAAATATTAAAGTACAACTGGGCAGAAGTCAAGTATGTACAAGTCATTGACAAACATTGGTGTAAGTGCTCTAGACAAGACATTTAAAAGAAATTTACATAAAAACATAGATTAAATTTATCAAAGTTTGATAAATTTTAAGACAGTAAAAAAGTACAGAAAACATGAAAAAATAAAAAACCCAGCCAGTTCATACAGTACAGTTTTACTACATTTATATTACAGAATGAAGACAGAAAAAGATACAAGGAATTAAGAGCAAAGAAAATTCTGCTGGCTGCGGCCAGTGGAATTTCATTGCCAATGAGAGATGCGCACACACAGATGCACGCACACGCACAGAAAATAAAGACATAAACCAAAAAAATCATTTACTGTAACAAATGACAGACAGAGAGGTGAGAACATTTGGCATGTTGCAGCACATGGAGTCATTCCCGATTGGCTAACGATGGTACCTGGCTCGGCTGGAGGTCACTGGGCTGCCTGAGCGGCGCCACAGACGGAGGAGGCACTCCTGACGTGGATGCGGACCGGCCCAACCGGCAGCTTGCTTTAGACTCTGCAAAGGGAGAGAGCAGAAACACCAGTGAACAGGAGGAGGGTACTGCTGCAGCAAGCTGGAAAACTGGGGACCCAGGATTCCCTTGAAATGGAGACTCCAGCCTTAGTAATGAGTTAAAGTCTTGGACATTTGGCTGAATCATGAGCAGAAGCTGAGATCAGAAGATGGATTCAGATAGGACTCATGCCATGTCCTGGCCTCTCTGCTCTGGCACCTCTGAAGTATAGAGCATAAAACAGCAGACAGGAAGAATACAAAAGAAGCCTTTTTGTTTCCCCACTCCCCTGCTCCCCAGCACCTTTTCTACTCCTCATGTAATACAGCAGCGATTAAGGGAGGTACAGAGGTTTCTGGTTTCATCTCTCCATCCCAGAGCTGAGGGACATGGCAGCCCAAAGACTGACTGTGCTGAAGGAGAGCATGAAATGCCAGAAAGTGAAGGAGGCAATATATAAAAGTGGTGAGGATACTGTCACGCTTCAGGATTTGGAATGACACCAAAATACTTGGGAATCTCATGTCAGTGGCAATGAATTGAGAGACATGAAGTAGGACGGAAAGAGACAAACCAAAATATCAGCAGTGGCAAAGTCAGTTGCCCAGAATCAAGGTGATAACAGAAGCAAAGTTTGCCTTGAGAGAAAGCTCCATTTCAGAGAAGAACTGCACAGAAATGACATGATAATTTTATTTTCCTTCTGCTGTTTTATATGGAGTCATTTCTGAGAAGGCTCTCCATTGATTTCCAGCACAGGTTACTATTGTACACACTGACACAAGGTGACCATGCAGCTCAGGAGGCCTGGATGAAGCTTTTTATGTCTAAGCCATGCTGACACGCATGTGCTACCCCAGTGTTCAGCTAGTCTGGAGGAAACCGTCTTTTCCTGAAAAACGGATCTGCCTGTTCCTGCCCAAGAAATTTTTTTGTCCTTACATTTCCTTTATATGGGTGAGGAAACACCTCTCAGCCTATGACTCAGCTCAGATTAATGTGTTCATTCTCCTCATGTTTCATAAACCTTCTTCCCAACCCTGCACCTGCTTTTTCTATTTAGTGGGTGCACACTGAGAACATTTGCACTCACCAGACAGACTTGATACAATAACAGAGTCTCACTTTTAACATTGAAAGTGCTGCTTTACCATGAATAACAAGTAATTATAATACCATGTTTCCTTACAATTCAAAGAATTTAAATTTTTTTTTTTAAATAAGGTTTGAAGAATTCCTTCTATTCAATTCCATGTTTTCAAGAAGAAAGGAAGGACCTATGCCTCCTGCAGTCGTGATTTAGCAAGTTTGCCTCTGAAGTACATGTCTTTTGCCTGTCTGTCTGAAATTTATTTTCTCATGCCTCATTTACATGGCTGCTTTGTCTGTGTTTGTTTTACACTGATTTCTCTATTCCTCTGTGGATCTCTAGTATCACCACTGGTCACTGGTTGGGCCACAGCTTGCAAGGAAGACAATGTCTATCACCAGCATGTCCTTAAAGTCGCTTGGCACGCCTTGGAAACTTGAGGACAGCCGGCACATTACTCCACATACCAGCAACATGCTGAAATGGATTCTTCCACTCTCACTGATGCTTTTTCATTGTCACCTTAAATGCATATTTTCCTCAGATATTTCAGAATTCAATAGGGCGTGGAGAAGAGCTATCCACTTATGCTGGAGCACTTAGACCAATGAAAGCATCTGTATGGGTGAATATTCATCAACTAAATATTAATAGGTTAGTTAACATCCAGCTGGCTGAGCAGCAAAAATATTTATGCTGTTTGCCAAATGCATTATTCAATTCACTCTCTCCTAGTCAGTCTGTAAACACACCACAAGTCAACACAGCCATAGGCACGCAGAAAGGAGCAGATTGGCCTCCTCCATAACCTTGCTTTTGTACATAGTCTGCTGGTTTGCTTTTTTTGGACTTGGGCAGTTATTCTGAAGGTTGATTAGATTTGTTTTTGTTCTGATTTCACACTGTCTGTGTGCCAGATTTCTGACTGTTCTTTTCAGTAATATAGATATAATAATGGATCTCATTATTATATCTCATCTCTCATCTCCTGGAATTTTACTGGGGTTTCAGAAAGGACAAGAATTGGGGTTTTTTTTCAGTTTTTTTTCTCTACTGCTAAGTAGGGATTTTGTTTCTGCTGTGACAAGCAGAATGAGACACTCAGCACATAAAAAACTCCAAGACGCTGTCCGACCATGCTTCTGAATTATTTTCTTCGCTTTAGGAAAGCAGAAAGAAGTGTCATAATTTCCAGTTTGGATCTATGTGCAACAACAAGAGATTACCATTTCCGTGCCAAAGAGACTCCTTTCATCTGGCATCAAAGAAATAAAACCTATCACACACAAATGAAGTATTAGTTCCTTTATCTCCCTGTAATATATGTTACAGTATTAAGGAAACTATTGTGATTGCCATGGTGATCGTCACCAAAAGGTGCTTCAGACATGGCTCCATCTAGCTTTTGTATCTCAGTGGCAATATTTTTAGACCAAATAAATACCGTATTCTACCGTAATGAGTGGTCTGAGTAACAGCTTCACACTGCACACCACTGTGGGGGAAAATAGTCCATAAATGGTCTGTTGTTTAAGTGCTGCCCAACTCACTGCTCTGTATTCTGCAGCATGCTATTTTTCAGCTATGGTCAGCTTATTCACTGTACTGGGGCTGTCTGGGTTTTCCCTTTTAATGCCAAGAATTTAAATGAAGAACTACTGCTAGCAAATATCAGGGACGGTTTCTAGTGTTTAGAAATTCATGTTTATCTCTTGTGGATGATGTTGAGGCAGCTCAGTATTAACCTCTGAAATGAGCAGTCTTGGACTTCTTGAGAAGTCCCCTTAGTGACAGTAATTCATGGTGAGGATCTGAATTCTATCAGACATCCTGGCAGATGATTCTATCAGCCTGATAAGTACATAGGGAAGGCTCTGTAGGCCAGGGGATGCAGGACATGTGAACAGCCATTAGAGATGCTCCTTGCAATCAATGGGCAGTATGAGGTTTGAATCCAGCAGATTCTTGGGAGTAGCCAGAAAGCTGTGAATTGTTATGCACAAAAATGTTCATAAAATTCAGTTGGTGTATTTGGAATTTTAGTGGTATTAGTTTGCACGGCTTCAAATGTCGCATTTCTCACACTGTGACACGATATGAAAAATGCACTGCCAGTCTCTGGGAGCCAGGTGCAGTGTAGGGCTAGGAGGGAATGGTGGGCAACTGGGTCTCAGTCCCCTCTTATGGCACCCACAGTGGCCACAACACTTGGACAGTGGAGTGGGACCACAGCCCCTCCACACCAAGCAAACCCACAGACAAAATCATCTGCAATGGGCCAGGCATCACTGCACTCTCAGGTTTAAACTCAGTCCTGACAGCACCAGGAGGATTACACATGGACACAGGCAAGCATATAGATCCAAAGGGCAGCATTAAGGATGAGAATTTTAGGAGAGATGGTGCAACACAGAAATACAGGCTTTCCAAACACAAATAGGATTGCCTTAAAGTTGTGTATGTAATTATGTGTCTAAGAACTCATATAAATGGCTTGTTTTCCAAAACTGCAAGGGCTGCCATCATGAAGATGTAGAGGCTTGGCTGATTGCATTTGGGACATGGGGTGTTATAGGATTTTCCTCAATAAAGCACAGTGCTGAAATGCCACAAGATTTTATGGGAATATTTTCAATCCATTTTATACCAATGTGCTACGGCTTTCTGTATTTTCCAGAAGTACAACAACTCTTCTTGATTTTTATTTTTAGATCTTAATGGGAAGAGTTCTTTATTCATCCAAGGAAGCCTTCATTCTGCCTATCCTAATCTTAATTCAAAAAAATACTCTGGCTGTCACTTACATTGGAGAAGCTTCTTATCCTGTCACAGTCTCTTCTTTGCACATGAAAAGAGAAATATTGCTTATTTGCTACAGCTGCCAAGAAACGCGTTTTGAATTAAACAAGGCAATGTCACAGGCTGAGAGCAATCACATGAGAAAAAAAAAGAAGAAAAAGAAGAAAAAGAAAGCATGCATACTGGAAAAATACATCACACAAGTATCTTCACACTGGCCTAAAAAGAGATGAGTAAGCTGAAACATAACTTGAAATTATGAAACATTAAGGTGGAATAAACTATGTAGTATTCTGTTAACTAAAAAAAAAAGTATTTAGTACTTTGCTATTGGCAGAAGCCAATTAGTGCTAAAATATCACAGCAGCACGTCAAACTGAACAGTTTTCACAAAGGGAGCACTGAACCTGCAGAACTCCGTGTCACCAGATATCCATAGGTCAAAAGTTTAACAAATCTCAAAACCAAGTCAGGTAATGAGTAAAACCACGTCTGAAAGGAACCCTGTGTTTAGGTTTAGGGGACACTTTGCCCAAAGGGAAAAGCTGTTAGTGGAATATACTTTGTGTCCTGAAACATGAGTGTTTATTTTCTTTGCAAAGCTTTTGTCGTAGGATTTGGCTGTGTTTGTTTGCTATTTCCTGGTATCTCTGAAATACAAATAAATGTTTTGTATCTCTGTTCAGGTTTTTTGTGTGTATTTTTCTTACACCTAGGCAATATTTTCACTCCTATCAGAATCTGTGTGATCCCACATCCAGGAGGTCACACACCAGGACCATGAGCATTGGCAGGATGCCCCCAATGCACAGCTTCCCGTACTGCTCATTTTATTTTAGGTGACAGGCACTGCTTAGGAAGAGCTTGTGTGCAGAGAACACGAATGACCAGTGCAGGCAAGGTCTGGGCCCCACTGGGCAGGAACGTAAAACCCCAGCATTAAGTTGCCTTAATTTGGAGAATCCTTGTGGATTTAGGAGTACAGTGATATTGCCTGTGAGGAGAAAATGTTGGGGATGGTGGGACTACAGAATTGTCTTTGTGTGAAGCAGACTTGGCTGGCATGGACAGGTATTTTGCTGCTATTCCCTTCTTACACCAATGGATGCATCTTGCACTCTGGGTTTCCCAGGCTTTGCCCCATTCCCAAAGAGATGAACTTAAAATATTCATTACTTTTGGAAATCAAAAATGATGGCCAGTAATTCCAGTGAAGGGTGGGCATTTACTCCCTTCCTGATTATATACAACGTTTTCAGATGGAATACTTATGGCTGGCTGAGTGACAAGCTGGTGGTGATTCAAAACCAGGACACAACAGAGCAGCTGAGATTCAAAAGGCAGGGCAGTGCCTGTCTCCAGCAGCAGGTGGCAATGCAAAATGCTTCTTCGTTGCAGTTAGGAAAAAAGCAGCATCATTCCAGAAAATACTCTTCAAGTCTCCTGGAGTGAAGTTATACAGATTCTGTGTTACAGATTGTGTTTGGCTGTTCATTACAATTGCACTGACTTTCCTAAAAGTCAGCATGCCCCCAAATCACACTGCTTTCCATAAGAAATTATAGGATGCCAAGAAACAGAAAGTGCCCTTGACAAATTCTGTCACAGAACCATCAGGCATTAGAGACAGTGATAGCTGTGTGCAGCTGACAGCCCAGGCTCTTTGAACAAAATGGACAGAAAGTTCAAGATTCTGTTTGGAGATGGCTCATTCTCCCTCTGATCTTACTAGCAATTTCAGAGTTGGGGAGAACCCACCAAAAATCAGTATTCTCACTCAGGTTTTTGCGCAGGCCACCCCAGTTCCCAGCTCATCTGTGCTGGAGCAGAGCTGCCTGATGAGCACCCATGGGAAGTCCATTCACACCCTTTCTCCTTTATGGCAGAGCAATTCAACCCTCTTTTTAAAAATTTATTCCAATATTGCCCTAATAAATGCCTGCACCAGCGTGAACTAAGAGGCAGGTACCAAATGGTGGTGTTTCAAGGACATGTCTGCACAAAAAAAAGTAGCCTTTTTTTTCTGTTATCTACAATGTTGCAAAGAGAGCAACAGCAGTGATGACTGTACAGGGGACTGCCTTGATTTTATTTGGTCCTGTGGTAAATCTAAGTTCTGATTCCTAGCACAGAATTACTCTATCTCCTTGACTCCAGAAGAAGACTCATTTATATTCATATGAAACAGTTAAATCTCTCTTCTTGCATTCTGTTACAGTTCTAATTTAATTGTAGAGAATGAGCTGTTACAGTTCATGTAGAAGTTCATTGAGGAGAATTGTGTACAGCATTCTCAATGCAGTGCCCCACCGAGTAAAGGTAAAACATGTTGCTCAGGCAACAGCAAGAGACACAGGGGAAAAAATATTCAGGGCAGATGAGAAGCAATATTCATCAAATGAAATATTGTAAATCTGCAGGGAAAGAAAAGTCATAATCAGCTCTCAGATTTTAATCATAGAAAGGAATCAAAATTCAGCCAAGAAAATAAAATTTTTCTTTGACAGTCCTAGCAATGTAAGACAAAGTCAGAGTTAACTAAATCAAGGCATGATTCAACAACTATTACAGTTTGCTGATGCCAAATAGAGATTGAGGCCAACATGTTTTGTCTGCTTTTGGAGATCAACCAACTCTTTGAAATAAAACTGCTGCAGAAACATTGGACAGCAGTGTTGTACTTTGCTAAGAGCTTACTCTTTAATTTTAACTTCTTTACTACTCTGCTCCATAGTGTCATCTTGCAGAACTGAAGAGGTACACACCTTTGGTCTAATTATCAGATGTCCCAATACTTTGATGTGGTAGCTTTAAATCCATCCTTTTACCTGCCTTAGCACAGATGACGCCCTAATACACTGAGAACAGAATTTTTACCAAAAGCTAAGAGCTAATCTGGAAAATTCCCACCTTCCAGGAAGCTTTGTGAGAACAGACAGGTAAGCAAATGGCAGTAGCACACAAAAAAACCTGTGCTAGAGTCAAAAGATTTGCAGAAAAGTCACTTTCACTGCACCAAGAAGGACTGTTTGGGGAGTCTGTAGCAAGAAAAGCTGGACTACATGATTGCTGCAAATGACATGTCACATCAGCAGACTCTTCAACTTATACACTGAGTTTCAGGTGTCATTTGCAGCAATTCACGGACAATGGGAGTCCCATTATCACACAGGGAAGCGATGTTCTGGGTGAAGTGTGAGCATCTCTGCTTGCTCAGCAGTTTAAACACTCATTGCTGCCACTCACTGCCCAGCAGATCCTTCATGCAGGAATGATTTCTTGTCTGAGTTGCTCATTCGTGCTCTTATACTTACTGAACATTGACCATGAGACTTCAGTACTAGATATGCCAACTGTCCTTAAAGGGGATATTTTTCACAGTCCAACTAATAAGCAATGCAGTTACTCTTTTATGAGAGCTGTCAAATCTCAAAAGTACCAATACAGTACTCATGTAAGGGCCATACATATGTCTTTATAGATGTCTGTTCATTTATCAGTTGTTTTTCTTAGTCAATTTATAAACAAAACTTCATTATAATGCCACAGTTTATGGCAATTTACTATTTAATATGTAAACATTTTGATTAATAAAATGAATAGGTGTGAATCTGAGACTTCTGAAATCCATAGTCACTTTTCTAGAAATTTCTGTACAAGCAGAAAGCAAAGGCTGCCTGTGTCCTGTCACTGTGCCCCTCAGTATGACAACCTTGCTTTTGCATGGTGTATTTCCGTTACTTTACATGATACCTGAATTTATGAACTTCTTCCTGAGGTGCCATCCTGGGGTTCTCTTTGTCATAGTGTCCCTTTTCAATGGCAGGTGGAATTATTTACTTCTTTTAAGGCAGATGCCCAGCATGTTTACATGCTCCTATTCTGTGCCACCTTCCCAGCTGTTCCAGCACAGAGCACAAGCAGACAGCACAAGCCTTATCAGTGCAGCAGTCAATGGGCAGGGCCAATTCCAGAAGATATTTGGAAGTCTAAATAATCTGGATGCTTACCCACAACTGTGTATCTTTAGAGATTCTTCATCTCACAGGAGATTCATTAGATCTTCCCTGCTCTGCTACTTGACGTACCTGAGCTGTTGCCTCCAGCCAGCATGGTTGGGCTGACAGAGGATCTCCCCAGCCTGCTGGACACCACAGGGGGGCCCGGCGTTCCATCCCATTCCTGAGCTTTCCCTGGCTCCCTAGAGGAAGCTGTCCCATGATGTCCTCTCTCTTTGTTTTCCAGCTTTGGTAGTGGTTCAGTGCTGTGACTTCTGATCTTCAGCTCATCTAGTGGTTCTACAAAATACACAAGTGCACATTTTGTTAGAGAGTGACTGCTAATCATCCACATCATGCAATAATCTTTTTCAAAATACTCCATACATATCAATCATAAATCCTTTAAGGGCAATTTACAGCATGGTTTTACCATCTAGGCCAAAACCCTGTCGTTTACATAGGTTTCAATACACTTTTTTAATTATTAAAAGCCTACACCATGCATCAGATGGATAAAATGTAACTCTTCAGTTATAACTTTCATATGCCAGGAAAATAATTTTGAAAATAGTTTCAAAATTGTGATCTATTAAGAATTTATAGAAATAGTTGAAATCTTTTCAGCTGTCATTTTGTTGGAAACAAGTTCTTCTTCAGGCACTTTCTAAAGAAGCTCTCTCCTAAGGCAATATTGTGCAAGCAACTTCTCATAAGCTCTAATAAAAGCACACAATCCACAAAACAAAAGAGCACAAATCCATTTTGGGTTTGCCCAGCACCATAACCTAGGGAATGAAATCGCACTGGCTGGAAAATCCTTGGAGTCAGAAAATTACTTTCTGCTTGCAACACCACAAGTAAATGAAAAGAGGAGTAATTCAAAACACAGTTGAATGATTTTTTCAAGTGAAGCAATAATGTCTGCTTTCTTCGTGGCTGGTGGTTTTCTGTTCTTTTTTCAAGACTCTAATTTCTTTTCTTGCAGGTTGAGCAATGCATGGAGAAAGAATTCATTCCTGCTCTTTTCCATCTGTAGCTTGCAAAAATTCACGTGGAAAACTAGATACAGAGGAAACATTAGATTGCTCTTTAGTTGTAAGAGCTGATTACTGTGCTAATCAGTTATTCAAAGCTGCTGTTTACCTCCTTTGAAAAAAAAATCAGTTCTCAGTTTGGAATTTTATATCTCAAACCCAAAGATATCCTTACATGATACTCTCAGTTCTAGTCACACAGGTTTATTAATCAACCCCTGATGTACCGTGATTTCTGTATGTATCTACAGTCTTGGAATCCACATTTCACAGAGATAACAATCTTCCCTTGAGCCCTGTCTCAAAAACTTTTAGTGGCTTCAAGGGACTTTAGAAGGTTTGAGGAAGCCAAGCCCAGAGAAAACGCCAGGAGCCATTGAGAGGCAGGAGATGCCAGCAGCTCCCTAAGGGACCCTGCTGAATGGCAGGGGCCTGGCTGAGCAGGACAGACAGTCTGAGCGGCCACTTCCTCTCCCAGTTATCCCCACGGCCAGGAACTGGCACTGCTCAACAGGGATCACCACTCAGATGATACAGTCCCAGAAAAAGAACCACATTCAAATCACTTGGAGTTGTCTGTGGCTCAATACCCCATAGACTGTCACCCATGGAACAGCAAACAGTGGAAGATGCACTGTCAGACATCTGTGGTAGGTAGAGACCCCACCTCTGCATGACAGTGACAAAATCTCACATTGTTTTGGGTTCCTTGACATTCCACTCTGCAAATTAACTTAATGAGTAACAACACAGTCAGCCTGTGGTTTCCTCAATTAAATGTCATACAGGAAATATGTAAAAATATCTAACTGGATATGCAGTGCAAGATGTAATCATTAGTTTATTTCATTAATTACTATTGGTTAATAGTAAAATTTAATGTTTAAGGATATCTTACCATTGCCTCCAAGTAGTAACACTCGATGAGAAAATGATCAAACAACCCTGGGCTAGAAGTCCTAAATAGGATTCAGTGACATTTTACGTGACAAAGACTTTCAAAACTCAAACCTCTTCCATGAACTTCTAGGTCACTTACTTACTTTAGTGTATGCAAAAAGACACTGCAATGAACATCCAAAGTGTGTGTTTTTCCTAGTTGGTAACCCCAGCAGAGTATGGGGTTGAATAACAGTCTGTATCAATATAACATGACATCTGCCTTCCAGGGACCTTTGCTATGAGATGTCTGTGACACAGATCTGTCTGTGACTGCACAGAGAGACCTTCAAATACAAAGCACTGTGCAGAGAGAGGAAGCCCAAATTATTGCCAGGATTTGAACTGTTTCAGTTGACAGCATTGAGCTATCAAAAATACTGATGTACTTTTTCACGTAACAGATGCATGCAATCATATGTGATTTTTTCTTCACACCAATAACATTCACTTCTTTGAGATACTACTTATCTGGGAAAAGAAAAGATACAAACAAAGTTTCAAAATTTGGAAACACACACAGTCCTTTTCCCCACTAGTACAGGATGGTGTCTAGATTGCAGTTTATTCTTCACAGCAAAATGAAGAGAAAGCCACAAGACTAGAATGTGTTTTCAAAAAGTCAGAATTGGGCCCTGCAGGTGCCCAGCCAAATTAATGCATCATTCAATAGAGTTAATTTACTATGTCATCCAGCTGCTCCTGGAAATGCTGTGATTACCTCAGTGAAAACCTTCTCTGTGTGTGCCTCATTGACACTACTTGAACACCACCCCTTGAAATTTCACACACATGCAGTCAGCCCTTGTCACAGTGGAAATGCTCTGGCTGAGTGTGGAGCTAAGGATTTATCTACTTCAGTTTACTTAACAGAGAAGAATTTGTACTTGTTGCCTGATAAAAATGATTTGTGCATTCTCAGTTTTATTGTCAGCTGAATCAAAGCACAGCAGTTCTCTGCAACCAGCTGGAAACTGTGGAAATATTCAGACTAAACAAAGATTTGGTTTACAGTCTAGTTCTTTATAAGGTGTAGAAAATCAGTTTTCAGCTGGCTGTCTAGACTTCGAAAATTTACATTTCACTATCCTTTCTTGGGGATTTTCAGTTCACAGTTTATCTGAAAAGTAATATATCCTAAAAATGAAAAGCAGATTGAATCAGATTATAATGTCATGTAACCCATAACAGAGCCTGAATCATTATCATTTGGTGATCACTATCAGTAACATTGATACACGAACAGAAAACAAAATGTCAGTATTTTATGTATTTTTTCTGTAATATTACTTTCCAGCTCACTTGTGAACATGGAAAAAATGAAAAAGAAAATCATTGCCTCACTTTTACTCAAACATTTTGGGGAGGATTTTAGAACAATTTCAGTTTCTTTAACAAATTACAATGAGAATCATACTCAAACTCAATTAAAAAAAAAATTAAAATCACTCTGCTATTTCTCGATTGACTGGAAGAGCACTCCAGTTCCAATGTGCCCAGGACAGCTCCAGAAATGCAGAATGCTCCCCTGCCAGGTCTCAGCCCATCACTGGCACATTTGTTCTGTCCCAGCCACTTGGATGTTTTTATCTTGTCAACTACTCCCTGCTGCAAATGTAGCTCCACAGAGCAAGCTCAGTGGCTCAAATTATTGTGTCTCATAAGAGCACATTCCCTGCTCCACGTTTTGGCTCCTGCAGCCTGGCACAAGGCATTGGCAGAGAGCAGAACACACCTGTAGCTGCTGGCTGTGGTTACCTGTGGTACGGGATATTATCCTCCACTGAAAAGAAAAGTAGGATATTTTACACAGGGTAACCCTTTATAAAAGCTACAGCAGGATTTAAATGGCCACTTTATCTCTATTGATCCCATACAGAAAACAGGAACTCTTATCAGTCAAACATATCTATGTATACAGACACACAGCTGAAAGGTAACAGTAGCTGCTGCACAGCTCCTTTTTATTTTGTTTATTTGGGAAGTGCAGAAACATAGGTTGGATCTAGGTAATCTTGTGCTGTTAAAAACCTTAATTTGGAGTTAAGAAATTATGCTGGGAGCTCACTGAATCACACGGTGGCCACCAGAAAATCTTTTCGCTGTTAAGTGCTACTTTTTGAAAAGCTGCAATTATTATGGAAAGCATCTTTATTGTTCAATACTTCTTCCACCAAAATGGTACATAAAAATGTAAATTTCAAGAAATAATTCACTGCTTTAAATATTTATGGACACAGTTGGTTAAACTGCCATAAAGGCACTCAAATGTTTCAAGCACTTCCAGCTGTCATTGTATTTCAATATTTAAAGATATGCATTTTTCTTATTTATTTCACCTGAATCTCAGACTTTTCCACTTAAAGTATAAGATGGTTTAAATCCCTTATAAAGTACATATTTTACAAATAATTGGCATGTACAATCTCCCCTCTAGGAAAGGTCCCCTAACAGCTGTGCACTAGGCAAGGCTGGCACGTGAGCTGTGGTACTAGAAAACCTGGAAATGCTGAAGGAAGTGAGAAACAAACTGAGTCCATTGTAACTTGGACCTAAGAAAACTGAAATTACAGCTACAGAAACATCTTACCTAAAAAGCTATCATTCAAATGAGTATAACTCTGCGGCCAGTCTGACACTCTGCTCTTAAACTCAAATTCATTTCAGGTCCAGGTGGCTTCTTAGTACAATGCTAAGTGGTAAATGGCAGAACCTTTATTACTGCTTGGGGTCTTGGGGGAAGAAAGAAAAGTAATTGTCTTAAGGAACTTAAAATGAGGATTGCTCTCTGCCATCTCTCTCAGCTGTGAGCTGATATGTATAAGCTAATTCATACATTATTAATTTATTCCTTTTTTTTTCTTTGTGTTTGTTATAAACCTAAATAAATAATATATCCCTCTAGGCAGAACTCACATACTGAGGGAAGCAAATGGTCTAAAATTCAGCATTCTTGTTCAGGTGTAAAGCAAAGTCTTTTGGGATGGGGTTTAGATGTGAGCCAGAGCTCCTGACCTCCTCCAGCCTCGACATATCAGACCTCACCTCATCCAGCTGCAGGGTGGGCATGGCCCTGGCTGAGGGAGCAGGAGCACAGAGCACCCCAAGGGCACACCTGGAGGGGTGCAGATGCAGGATCAGACTGCAGCCAGCACGTGTGTGTGATGGTCAGAGCTACCTGAGACGTGCCCCAGGCACAGCTCCACCACTGTCCCTTCTGCCACTGCTGGCACCATGGCAGCCCGTGCCTGTCTGACTGAGCACCTCCACAGGCACTGCATGCAGAGCAATACTAAGCCTTTCAGACAATTCCAGAGTCTCTTCTTTCTGCAACCCAGGGCTTTTTATTTACCTTTACTACACAGTTAAGAATTAGAGCCGCCTTTTAATGGACTTCCTGATGTGTGGTGCTTTGTCTGATCTGCACAGCTGTAAATTTATCCCAACCTCTTCCAAAGAAAAATAACCAGCTATTGATACCATATGCAAGAAACATGGATGATGCTCAGTGTTTCAGTCATTCAAAAAAAAA